>BGPR01004880.1:0-24974 GCA_013235015.1 Araneus ventricosus
AATTATTGAATTAATTAATTATTATTAATAGATAATTATTACTGAATTAAAAAAATAATTACGAACTCCTAGATTTTGTTTCCTGATATCTTTGGATGCATAGAAGTTACTGTTTCTTCTCTAAATGTGGTTGTTCTAGTGGGGAGCTGACCGCAGAACGGCTTTGTTTCTTTACTGGGCTGCTTCCTTGAGCTACGGATTACATTGCCAAGTTAGTTCGAAACTCCAATAATGAAATTTCTCCAAGCATTTCTTTATAAATGACGTAGACAGTCAATTATGACATTTCAAACTTCGCTAAGAAGAAAGTCTGTGCCACCATTTATTTTATTTTATTTTTTATTTCCTTGTTATAAATGACCGGAGAATATCTCTCTTGGCCACTCGGCCCATTGATGAGTCGTAGTCTCCGACTACCATAGGTGCTACAGAAAAGAGCGCCACTTCATGCCCCTGCGACTATAACTTTTCGGATATTTAGACATTTTGTATAGACTTTATTGAGAATCAAACATTACGAACAACTGATCAACCATTTTGTTCAGAGTTGATTGAGTATTGCTTCGATCTTCTAGAACAAATATTTTCCGCAATATGTAGGAAAAAAAATACAGATTTTTTGCCAAAAATATTCCAGTGATTTTAGGTTATTTTTGTGGCGCTGATTCCAGCATTCTTTTTGTCAGATTGTCTCTAGTTTTCGAGATAAAGGAAAAATTATATTTCATTGCTAATATGGACGCACTACTCAAATCGCATTGAAATTCTGTCTCAAATATAAATCAATAATATAATTAAATCAATGCAATAAATAAAATTAATCCTAAAGAGTAATCAGTATATAAATCGCAAGATAAATTTATGCAGAAATTACATAAAATCTGTCTCAAATGTAAGTTAAAGCATAACATTAAAATAATATTAATAAATGAAATATAGAAATGAAATTTCAAGAAGTAAAATGGAAGAATCATAATGGTATGGTAAAAATACATAATAATGTTGTATTACGTCCAATAAAATGAAAATTAAATAAGCTTTTTCAGTCATTTCATGGAAATATTTTATATGATTTCCTGCTTACGTACAGTGGAAGTTTCGCGTTGGAGTTTCTATCAGTAATCTGTCACCATATTTTTCCCCACCTCCCTTGATGTCTTTTTTCCATTACTTTGATATCCTGGTAGCCAAAGTCTTTATTTGAAGGTGTGTTAAATTTTGTTACTTTCAGTATTTTTGGCATACATTCTGTACTAGTAAATAATATTCTAGTTTTGAAGCTTATTTTTGCAACTATAGCGCTAAACAAAGAAATTAAATAAATTTAATATTTTTTAGACATAAAAAACCTTCCGCTATGCATACACAATGACCTGCTGCATTTAAACCAAAAAAATGATGTGTGAAGATTGATGATAATATTTTTTTATATATTTCTTTAAATGCAAAAACATTTTTATGATGGTGTTGCATTTTACTTACATTTTTTATGATGATGTTGATAAGGAACTAAAAATTTCATATTGAAGTAATTTCACATATTTTTGACAACTTTGAATGGAATCTGTGACAGGAAGTTCCAGACTGATTTCGATAAAATGAAATGAATTACACTTAAGAAGTTGAGTACTTAACAACTAATGATATAATAAACTGATTAAGAGACATTTTTAAAATTGTTAAAATTAATGAAAAATAGTCTAATTTCGTCACTTTTTAGGACTTGCAAGTTCCATGCGGAAGCGGTAGTTATCAATAAATATAGGGGAGACAGGGGCAAGTTTACACAAGGCTTATATTTGACATACCATTGATCGGGGGGCGCCAGATGTCATTTCAGAAGAAGTGTATCGGCCTCCATTAATACTCACGCCAGTTTGGAGTCAGTCTTGAAAGTGGACCCTGAAGTAGACAACTATTTCTGATTTTTTACCAGTTGAGTAAATTTTTACCCTTAATTATTGGCTTTAATAGAGCTCGTAGTATTAGAATATTAAAATTTATTATGGATTCTCCTCTTAGTTTGTTCTTTTGTGGTTATTTTCAGCTATTTAGTTGATTATTTTTATTGTGAATAAAGCTGATATGCTGAGTTATAACTAAAAAATGACGATGGGGCAAGTTTACACACAGCGCATGTTTAAGCGCATGCAG
Source organism: Araneus ventricosus (assembly GCA_013235015.1). Taxonomy (NCBI): domain Eukaryota; kingdom Metazoa; phylum Arthropoda; class Arachnida; order Araneae; family Araneidae; genus Araneus; species Araneus ventricosus. Next base: position 2,155 of record BGPR01004880.1, read on the forward strand.
CTCATTTTTCCAAGTTTACACAGTGTATAAACGTGCCCATATCTATTTTTTGGTCGAACTGGCACAAATGGCACTTGCATTACAAAGTCATTCCCAACACCTGAACATGTGAGGCCATTTTAAAAAGCAGGACCAAGGAAGAAGTAACAGAGGTAGGAAAAAAAAGGCAAACATCAATTCTTACAGATACACCTGTAGGAAATGCTTTACAAATAGAGAAATCAGTAAAGACGAAATTAGCATCAACCCATCATACTATGTTTCAGTCAGTAAACTCCACTAGAACACGTTATAATAATGAAAAAAACAATGTGGATAAAAAATTTAAAAATAGGAAAAACCTTATTCTGAAAGAAAATTTGGGAAACGCTGAGCGTAAAGAGGTACAAAAAACCAAGCCAACTTTTGATTCTGACGACGATGAAGATTGTCTGTGTATTTACTGTTTAAATCCTTACGAAGAATCAACATCTGGTGAACAGTGGGTACAATGCACTGAGTGTAAGAGGTGGGCTCATGAGGACTGTATTACGAATGGCAATTCAAAATATTTTGTTTGTATAAATTATGAGAGTGATTTCGAAAACTCTTAGGATTCACCGTAATTGTTTATAATCTATTATGTACTTTTTGAAATAAAATAGGTTTCTTTGTATTTAATTTGTTGCATTTTAATCACTGTAAGCCTTCTATTGAATCATTTTTTATGTTATGTAAACGTGTCCCAGGCATTGCGTGAACTTGCCCCGGTCATGGGGCAAGTTGACACAGGTGACATCATGGTAAAGAAAATAGTATAATTACAAAAATACAATAATTTAAAGTACTTAAAAATATAAACTAGATGCCTTAGAGTCTAACTAATCAATTCGTAATGAAAATGAGAGAAATACTTTAAAGCCTTAAAATAGAAAAATAAAAGTTTAAAAAGTGTGTAAACCTGCCCCTGTCTCCCCTAATATTTTTTCTACATATTTTCTCTCACCAGTTCACAAATGTTCCCACTCTATAGCGACATAAAAAAATGACATTGTATGGCACAACTAATGCAGACAATATGCATTATTTCAAAAACTAGAGCCAATTCGGTAAAAGTAAAATTAGTTTTAAAATCATGAGCCTCAAGACACATTAAAACCTTTAAAAATCCCTCGGCAAATTTTTTAAAAAAATTGTTCCCCAATGTAATGAAGAGTTTAACATAATGATACACTAGCAACTTAATATGAATTGTATAAATATTTTTAAATTAGCACAAAATGTTTAAGGGATATTTCTGAAACCTTCAACAAACTTTCACATGCGAAATATTTCACAATGCCTCAAAAGGTTCTGAATTTCCAAACAAAATGCATGGTTTTAAAATATTTATATCATAAACAAGGAAATTAATATTTTAAAGTTTTTATATACGCCCAATTATTTATCTTAAGAGTCTAAAATTCATTAATCATAAACTTAGTAAATAAAATGGAAAACTATAAAATTGCTACACATTTCAGCATTTGAAACTTTTGTTGCATTTCAGTCGGCGTAAAACATAAATTAAAATCGGCGTAAAATTTATAGCTGTAAAATAGTATTGCAAAAATAATGCTTCACCAATTTCATTCTTTATCTCGCCTAAAAGCATTTACAGAAATGAGAAATGAAAATGTACAATTTACATCTACTTACATTTGTTTATGAATGCTTGGCAGATAATTCTGTTGAGAAGAATGTAACTTCAATCAGTTTGTAATAGGAAGTCAAGATTCTGTCATCTTTTATTACATCATCCTTTAACTGACTGCGTCAGCCTCTTCTATAAAATATGACAAAATCTAGGTTGGAGCATTTTCATTGGCCAGAACTGTATATCCATTTGCATGTTAATTTACCGCATAATGCCGCAAGTGTTCTTTCCTTACTTAGGTTGCATTCAAACAGTAAGATGCTGAATGATTACTTTCCATCATATATGATATTTGCTGAGAATGGAGGAAAAATCTAGAATATCAATTCCGTGTACTAGATCAGGCTTGTAAATAAGGAAGAAGAAAATTTCATCATAGTAGGACAGCGAAATTGTATTGCGATTGATTTTACATTTTGTGAATGGTACTGCACAAAAAAGGTTTTTACTAACTTGCTTTAGGTTAAAGTTTTGAGATCCGCCATGCGATTGCGAGTCAGCCATGATGCAAAAATGAGTGAGTTGTGACAATTATGGATCGTTCAGTTTCAATGTGCTTTATTTGGACGTGGCAGAAGCAAGCTAAAAATATTAAACGCAAGTGTTAAATGTGCTCTAAAATGCAGTATTGAGATGAAAAGACGGTTTTCATTACTTTTTTGCTACTCATGTGTTTTATTTCTCCTGAAAGGAATAGACATACGTACTATTGGCCTAACGATTTGAAAATTTATTACAATATATATAATGTAGCTGTCCGAAATGTGCATCTTTTCGCTATAGACAGTTTTTGTATAGCTTTTGATAGAGATAGTGTTATATATAGCTAGAGTCCCAACTATATCTTCAAAATAAGGTTACAACAGATTCTTGATGTATGTGAAAATTGGATCTTATGTAGACATGCGGGTTTTTTTTACTACCACAAATGAAAACTTGAAAATACCATTTATCATAAAATATATAAACCTCTGAAACAAACCCAGATGATGTAAAATCCTGAAAAATTTTAAAGGCGTGGATGTCAATAGCATAAAAAGTATAGCATTACCTCTTGGTACCACATTCTACTTATGTGAAGTTAGAATATATTTGGGTCCTGTTTTGAAGCAACACTAGGGATATTCTATTTATGTAAAACATATTTATGCGAGGAAACCGTCTCAAACGGGTTCTTTGGTCACACAGAAGTATTGTTCTTTGATGACGATAAGAATTCTATCTTATCCATTTCAATGAAATAGTGGCCTAATACGGCATGTCCTCCGACAACACACCATATAGTCAGCGGAACTTTGAATTTCACATTTATGATAAAATGTTCCAGAAATATGCAGATGGTAAAGGCAGTGGCATGGAAGGCAATGACATAAGAAGTCCTGAGGATCCCTATGGTGTCCTGATATTGCACACCATATACTCACACTATGTAGAAACCAGACTTTTTTCTGTTGACTCTCTACACCACCATCGTTGCAAAGTTCATCATATCCTCCAAGCAGCCAATTAATTTGATCTAATAAGTTGTAGAAATGAACTTTAATTGAAAGCAAGCCATAGTTTTTGATTAGTCATCGAAACTTTAAAGTTTCTCAAGAATATTTTCAATTTAAATCTTCCTACAATCTTTCAATACAAATAAATAAGCATAATTTTCTTCTGAACAGAACACACGGTCGATTTGGCCACTTAGAAGGATGATCCCATTCAACATAATCGATAGCATTAATATTTACTTTGTTACATCTTATAAATTCTGTCTTGGAATTGCTCTGTCATCAAACTTGGCTCACGACTATTTCCGTTAAAGTGGAAATAATGCCTCACGGTGAACAGTTTTTTCTTCAAAACTTCCTTTCCTGTACAGGTAACACGTATGGTTACGACGATCACGGTTTTTTTTTTTGTTTTTTTTTGTAGACAAACAAAAATTCACTATTGTACTTTATCATGAATACTCATCTTTCTCAAAATCAAATGTTTCATTTATTATGTAGATGAGGAAATTTGTGCGAAAAAACGTTTTATATTTTACCTAACGCTTTAAACACTTTTATTCAACTTGACTTGTTTCCTCTTTGTAAAGATGCAATTTTATAATCGATTTTTCACCTATTTCCTGATGTTTTAAAGTTCTGAAATTTTAACCCCTGTGCTTTCTCGATCAAAGTACTATATTTTGATATTTTTAGAACACACTAATTGATTAAATAATTAAACTTTGATTGCATTTCGTGGCACCTGGGACTGAATTTGAGGAAAAAATTGATTGCAAGGTATCATAATATTTATGTATTATAAGTTAAAACATAAAAAATAGAAATAATTAAAAAATATGATTATTCGTGCACTAAAATGAAAAAGTATTTTTAATAAAAATACTTTTTTAAAAAGTAGTTTTATTGATTATTTATTTTATTTTAGATTGTATATTAATAATCCGTAAGTGATAATAGTACCGAAAGCTGACAACAAAAAGCTATTCTTAATGTTTATCATCCCACACGCTGACAGGTGAATTAGATCTTTCTTTTCCAATCTAGTGAGAACGTAAGTATGTGACTCTCTACTAAGACAGCAAATCTGGCTTTCATCAATAAGAGTTTTCACACTTATCTTTATTTTATGCATATATTCTGGGATCTTTGAACTGCAAATCGTCAATAAAATCAGAAGTACAATGCATGAGAACGTGTTGATGACTAATTCCACTGCCATAAAAGGTGGGACGTTATGTTGAAGACTGTTTGATAACACTGTATACATCGTAAAAAAACTCTTCACCAGACTAACGAAAATTGGTACGGATAACGTACTTCTTAAAAGACGGATGTTTTCTTCGATCGCATTATAATCTATAAGGACATGGGTGTAATTTAATGGCTTCAGACGGAAAGTCGAACTTCTTAATTTATTGTTAAAATGGAAAAGAAGAATTCCAAATCGATGAATCAGAACACACATTGAAAACGTGATTAAACTTGGAAATTCTATCAGCGCTGTATAGTATACCCATCCACCGAAGTAATTTACTGCATATTTGTATTTTTCATTTGTGAGCTTGTATCTTAAAGTCCAAAAATCTGTTATACCTTGTACTTCATGTGTTAAAAATGTATATAGAAGCGCAAGAAACAGCGGCAAAATACTAAAAATATATAAGGTACAACTCAAATCGCGTTTGTAACGACTTTTATTGCAATATTTTCTCGATGCTTTTGAGAAAAAAATTAGAGAAAAAATCAAATGCCTCAAATTTTTCCTTTGAAACACCATGGAATACCACAAGGCGAAAGACAAGATGTCGGTAAACATATAAGCAAAAGCTAATTTTGGATCAGTTAAGTAGAAAATTGAGGTTGCTCCAGCTATAAACAAGTAGATGGCGAATAAATTGAATGTTACGATTAGATAGTAAGAAAGGTATTTTAAATTCTTTGGCACATATTTCTTGCCGCTTTTTCCTTTTACAGGAAAAAATATCCAGAAGGGGACAGTTATAGAAGTCATTATCTTTTTGCGTTATGATGTGATTTTGCACTATTCAATAGCTGGAATCAGAATTTACATTCTTGGGTGTATAATTCCTGTAGCTTCTTCTTTAAAGGAAAAACTTTCCGGAGAGGATGTAATTATCCCTCTGAGTTCTTATAAACTATTTATCCACAATACAATTTAAATATAATCAGTTTGAATCTTTACAACACTGCCAATTTTGCTTTCTCATACGTGTTTTATAAAGGTTATGTCAGTACAATCTCTTCCATAGACAACAGGCTGCTACGAAATCTGTACCACAGAAACAAACCTGAGACAAGAATAGCAAACCTAAGGCCGATGAAAAATGATCTTTTAATCTTCCGATGATTTGAATAGATGCAAAATCACTTCCCTCAGTACCAAACAGAATTCTTCTTTAACGCAAATTTTAAATATCGTAATGGAATGTTCTAGAAACTCAGCTGTATGTTGGAAAAAAGTCTCAACGTACCTAAAATTCAGAACAAAATTAAATAATCCTCTTAAGCATCGGATTTCAGGATATACTTCATGAATAATTTAATCTATACTTATAAGCAACCTTTTCCAAATTCAATAACTTGGAGTAGGAAGAACTTCGTTAATAGTTTCAGCATCTTCCTTAAAGTTCAGTTTCAGTTGCAAAGAATTTCAGACAAAAGTTCAAGAATTTTGCAGTTATTGAAAAGTTTGAAACTAATAAATGTCCTGCTTATGAAACCTTGAGTTGAAACTTCCATTTCAACAAATAAATATAACGGCTTGGAGTTATTTCTAAAATGCAGAATTCCGTCTCATATTCATAGTTTTAAGCAGATACTGTTTTAAAGCATCTAGCAATTTTAAAACTTTTTTCTTGTGATCTGTTGGCTAAAACAAAATCTGAACAAAGATCTGAGTTTCTTTGATGTCCGACCCAAAATAAAATATTGAGTCAGGAATAAAAACTCTTCGTTTACCAATCACGTGTCCACTTAACACAATTATCCAATAAGAACTCGGTCATTTTTTCTAAAAAAGTCATCTTAATTTCTTGGAAACAAAATATCAATAGTAAGTTTTAGCTAATAACAATTGATTGCTTTTAGTAACAATTTCTATATACTGTATAAGATCAATTTATCGATAAAACTATGGAAAACATTTCGTGTGATCTGCATAAGAGTATAATAGCTTTATTGGAATATTAACATCTTCCTTTAAGATTAACTTAACTTCAAAAGAATGTTTTATCGAAACATGGATTTTCTTAATGGCTTAAGAAGACAAATAGAAAACCCCAGCTTTATATACTTCATTGAATCGAGTAATTGGAAGGCTGAAATGATGCGTGTTTGTTTAAATTGATTTGCGGAAGAATATTGGAAAATGATGTTTCTTTTATAAATAAAGCCTCAAATTAAAGAGATGGACTTTTTATGCAGTTCATTGTTCCAACATAAATCCCGAACTTGTTATAAGATTTATTTCCAGCTCTTTGAATCGCAGTTAGGATAAGATTTATTAAGTAGTACCCTCTACGATCTAAAAAAAAGTCTACAAATTGCTGGTTTTACTAAATGACGGATTAAAGTTTGCATTATTCACAACTTCTATGAATATTGCAGCTTTTTATGCGTTAGAAACTTCTGAATGTACTTTTCATAAGAGAAAAATGAAAAGGTTTCAAAACTCTTTCCATTAAATTTCCTTCATTGCTCTTCTGCCTTGAAGAAGAATGAGAAGACTTTAATCATATATATCACTCATAAATCAACAATTCCCAAACCGTTCTCATAAAAAATATCAATTAACATCAGATCACTTTAAAAGTAGTTTGTGGTTAAAATTTTTCTGAAAGTACTTTTCATAAGAAGAAACTGAAAAGATAAAAAAAAATTATCTTTAAAATTACCATTTAACACCAACTTAAAAATATTTCCATTAAATTTCTATCATTAATCTTCTGTACTAACGAAGCGCGAGCGTGTATTATTCACATTTCGGATGCTACTCTTTAAGACATGTTAAGAACTGTAATGATTTGTAGCAAATGTACATCAGTGCAGTAAGTTTAAAAGTGATCTAATGTACACTTGTTACTGTTTAAATTCTCTACAGAACTTAAACAGTAGAATGTGTGCATGAGATTACTTAAAAAGTTGTTTGTGGTTAAAAATTTCTAAAAATATTTATCAGAAGAAACAACTGAAAAGGTTTTAAATATTTTTCTATTAAATTTCCTTCATTGCTCTTCTGCCTGAGCGTCTTTATTCCCATTTAGACAGAGCTTAAACAGTAGCAAATGAAGCTCGTAAATATTTCTCACATAAATCATCAATTCCCAAACCGTTCTCTTTCATTGCAGAGAATCGAAGCGCATTAAAAGCAAATATTCAACATCGGCGATTCAGTTGTCGCCTGGAGCTCTAGAGAGAGCTCTCTGTTGCTAAGAGACCACATTTTTTGCATTTTATTTCCATGACAACTGGGGATTTTCGCAAGGTCTTATAAAAAGACTATGTCAACAGGTAAGTAAGTTATTTTTCAAAGCAAACATTTTTAGAAGCAATATTTATTTACAGCTATACATGCTCTAAATTGGCTCTTCTAAACGGTGATTATTTTTAATGTTTCATTGGATAAATAACAAATGTGGCTTGTTGTCAACTTTTTTTGCTTTGTTGAAAAGAGTTTAATGTTCGAAATCTCTCAGTTTTTTAACAAGTGGTATTTTAAAGTGAGTTTTTTGTAAGTATGTTAGCTGCTATGTATGATTTTATGAAATAATTGCTCAATGTATGAGTTTTAAGATTTCGAAAATTTTTCAAAGGATTAAAATTAATGTAAACTAGACTTTGGATGGTGATATGGTAGTCCTGAAGGTTGGTGTGGTGCGGAAGTTTGAAAAGGGGGTGACAGTTCAGGTGTCGTCGTCGTCATCTGACCGTGGATTAAAATGACGAGGTCCGTCCCAAAATAGCCCTCGTGTTTCTTCAAAATGCGACGTTAATACACCTAACTAACTAACTAGCTCGCGCGGTAAATTACCTCTAAACTCTGCTTTTTAAAATCGTTGAAACTTCTTCTATAATTTGCCTTAATTTTGTGTCAGATTTCAGTACTTTTAAATTTCTAATGCTTATCTGTCATTTAAATTACCGTTTTTTTAAAAATCTATCTCATTGAATGAGTTTATAGTTCATTTATAAGTTTATCAGTTTTTATCGTCTTGTCTATTTTCTCGCACCACCTTCAAAATCATACCTTTTTAAACCTATCAGCGAGCAAAAAAGAACACCTTTGCATTTTTTTTAACTACAGGTTTATGGCTTCTTTTAGTACCTTCTTAATATCTATGTTTCAGGCATTATTTTTCTCTATTAAAAATTACTGGCATATAATTAGAGCTCAAAATCCACATATTATGTTTTGTGTCTATATCTAAAACATGCAATGACTTTTTAGAAAGAAGTTTGGGACACATGTTTCTTCGCACCTGGAAAGATTAACTACGCTGTTAAAACGTTTATAGCGGGAGTAAAGATGGTAATTTTTAACGTTTTTCCGCAGTAATTCAGAATAATTTTTGTGTGATAATAATCACACAAAAATTATTTTTGACCATCTTAAAAGTTGAAAAGATAGTTTCTCAGCGACATCTGTTCCACTACCGTACCACTATTTCTTTAATTTTTTAATCATTTTTCACAATTGTTTTAAAAAGAATTTATAACGTTTTTGTTTATTATCATTTAAAAAAATATTTCACTTTTTAATCTTTCACGTGCTATTGTTAATGTCAAAATTAATTTGCTTTCTTTGGACAATTCCACTTTCATTTCCTTTCATTTTACATTTTCTAACTACAAATTTTTAGTCTCTTTTTACCTTCGTATAATCTAAAATTCAGAAATACTTTTCCTTGTTGCCCGCTACTGTCATATCATTTGAATATGAAGGCGTTTAATATAGTAAGGTGTGAATTCGGATCACAAAATTTGAACCAAACACACATTTTATATATTTTCACAAAAATATAAACTCAACAAAAAATATTTTCCAAACTTATTCACTTTGGCAATCCATCGTGAATACGTTGCATTCTCTTGTGTAGTGAATATTTATTTGAGCGTTTCTGAATTTTGTAATTGTTGGTTTTTAATCTTTCGGTTATTTTTTGTCCCAGTAATAACCGGTTATTTTTTTAAAACCCAATAACCAGGTAAAAAAACCAGATCGGAAGATAGTCTCTATTTTAGGTTCGATTAGACTAAAAATTACCATGTTATGAAGCTTTGAGTTTCATCATCCTAGGCCAATCAACGACAACCTCTTCGTCGAAGCGTCTGTTGGTTGGCGGATTTACTGAAAGAGTCTTCATGAACAGATAAATATTGGCCAATGGATTGATTTCCTGTAAGAACAATATTACCAAAAAAAATTTGCTGCAAACGACGTTTGATCTTTTATAAAAATAAACCGAAAACCGGTTATTTTGTGGGATTATAATCGCCAGGTTAAACCGGGGAGGGGGGAAACCTTAATAAACGAAAGCCGGTTATTTTCGCAATAACCGCCATCCCTTATCTTCAGCTCTTATATGGGCACCTAAATGCGTTCTTTCCCTATTTATACGTTGTTCCCCTCTGCACTAAGCGATTCCCCACATGCACTCATTTTAAATTCCAGAGTTTAAAAAAAGGAATTACTGCTTTCAGAGGTGGCGATAACTTCCCAAACCAATTCATAATAATATTTAGATTAGCGTCTTATTGTGGTATATTATAAAAATACTTTTTTACAGTATCTAATAAAGACAACAGATGGCAATCTTAGAATTAATTTTCCTTTCTTATGGATTTATCCACGAATAAATTTCGTTTCCAACCAACGGGAGTGGTCTCCCCTAAACTTTCTCGTGTACTTCCCCAAAAAGGTGCCGTTTCCCCTTCCGCGTGGCTAAAAAAATTCAAATCTACTGTTCCCCAGAATCCAATGACTATCAGAAGGTTTTTCATTATAGTGATTGAAAAATATCTAGGTAAAGAATCAAATTCAAAGAGATGCGTACCGATTTTTCACTCTTCACCGGCTCAAGGACAAACTGACGTAATTCGCTACTCCATAATGAAATTCCTCTCCGTTCTTGAAGTATGCATGCGAGTGGAGATAACGCATTCTCTTCAAAAATGAATCATACGGACCGACAGACAGTCAACCCTTTGACGGATTTGGCCCAAAATTTTATACGGACCTACATTCATGATAATAAAATTGTGTACAAAATTTTATCCATCTAGCTATTCAAGTTTTTGAGTTATAGCGTTCACATGACCGCGGACACAGACAGACAGACTTCCCGTTGACGGATTTTGTCCAAAATTTGGCAGAAACCTACAAATTATGTGTAAAGATCACATACCAAATTTCATCCCCGTAGCTCTAATAGTTTTGGAGTTATCGTGTTCACAGACACAGAGACATACAGACACACGGACAGACATAATTCCAAAATTGTGTTTTTGGGACTCGGGGAGGTCTAAAACGTGGAGATTCGTCAAAATCTCGAGCTCGAATTTTTTGACGATTACAATACTTTCTCTTTGTATACTTCGTATACGAGAAAGTAAAAAGGGAAAAATAAATCTTCCTCTTCGAAGGGTTAAGACGCTTTTTCAACTGCGGAGCGACAGATTTTGCAAAAACGACAGAAGGTTTTCAAAACGAAATTGAGGTCATATTATTTCTGTAACAAATGATTTTTGTTTTTACTTTTTTTTAAGTAGTTTAAGGGAGTGCCGCAGCTCTACGGACTCAATGGGAGTAATACTGCTTTCATTCCTTCTCTTACGTTTAAATTCAAGGTGATGTTTTTCATACGATACGTGGTAAATCCAACCTCTTTCTAACTCATAAATTCATTTGTATATAAGAATTCTGGAGCCAAATACCTTCGTGTGATAAACGTAAAATGGACCGTGCCACTTCAAATTTTGATCTATTGAGGATCGTGCAATTGCTGTCCGTGAAAGTAAGAAGAATTCTTTCAGCGAATGATTGAAATAATAATTCGACCATTTGCATATGTCTTCAATATATTAACATCTGCTCTCTCCTGTTTCAAGATAAAATAAAAAAGAAGAATTTGTGAATATAAAAACCCAATAATTTAAAACTTTCAATGAATTTAGAATGATAATTTTAATTATAATTAATATTTATCACCATTAAAGATGTATTTATAATTATTTTACTGTTTATATATTGTTTATTATTATTTTATCTGTAATTCAAGTATCATATAAATAACGTTATTTTCTGCATAAAAATAATTAAAGTTTTATTTTAAAATATTTTTTTAAATTTTTAATTTAATTTGGAATAATTTTAAAACAAAAATGATAAAAAAAAAACCGCAGCCAGGACCGAACTGCGGACCTAGCGAATGCTTGGCGGGCGCACTGACATCTAAGTTAACTAAGCACTGACTACTCATGAAGAGTTACTGGTATATAAGTTGTGCCCGAAGTTTGAGGGCCATTTCCTCCGAATTGGTTGGCTACTGCACCTTTTTAGATTAATGGGTGAACACCCCAATGGTATGCTACTAATATGCCAAGTTTCATCCCGAATTGAATTTCCCAAGTCGTGCCCTCTCCTTGTAAGCTTAATTCACCTAACATTTAAATAGTTTTATTTATTTTCTTAAATATGGTGGAATTGCTTTCTGTAAATAAATATTATGAAAGTACCTAGATCAGAGGTTCTCAACCTGTTGTACACGTACCCCTGGGGGTACGCGAAGGATAAGTTGCGAGTACGCAAAAGCAATGATGGTAATGGCGGAAACAAGAAAACATAAAGGATTAAAATAAAATAAAAGTTATAGAATTGTTATTCAGTTAATGTTAATTTCAAATTGTGTTAAGACTGTCAATAACCCATTCGGACGAGCGCCGCATATGTGGGTATGCGCTAGAATCCCCTCAGGGCCGAGCGCCGCAACCGTGCGTTACGGCGAAATTGCCTCTGAGGGACCAGCATGCGTTGGGCTTTTAGAACAAAATGTTTTCTAACAGATGGCGTTACTGTTCCATGTTTCTTGCAAAAGATTAGTCCCGTACACTAATATTTCTCTCTCCGAGGACAGATTGTAGTCGGTCAAGTGTTTGTGAATAATTGGATTAGATTGCATTTTCGCGAGTATAAACACAAACACGTGCTAGCAAGTGTAAAGAGAAGCACATTTTAAAGAGCTCTTTTAATTCATCTTAAGTGGTTGTTTATATTTTTTCCTCTCGCTTGGGTTGGGATTCTATGCTAAATATTCTGTAAAAGATTTTATAACTCTCACAGTAAGTTTTATTTGTGCAGTCATGACTAAAAGAACGCGTTATCTTTCCGAGGATGAAATATGTAATTTTTTAAATGAGCCATCTATGGATTTTCCCGATGATAATGATAAAAGAATAAATTAGTAGGGTTCTTAAGATAGTTATGAATCCTCAGATTATGAATTAGAACAGGATAGTACTAATATATCAATTCAAATTCCGTAATGTCAGTGGAATACTAAAATAGAAGATTTTTCAGAAGGTTTTGAAGAGTTAATTATTACAATTTTCTTGAAGTATTTGATAATATTGAATGTAAATATTTATTTTTTCCTATATTTTCGAATTTTGCATCAATAACCTAGTGTTTGTTTCGGTGCTTTCAATTATAGTGAAATATATTTTTATTTTTTATTATTGGAAATCAAGTATTGTAATTAAAAAATTTTATTATGATTTAGAATATAATATCTCTTCCCACATACACTATATGCCCAAAAGTATCCGGACACTCGCAGATTTTCACATTTTTTAGAATTTCTCCGGAATGGTTTAACTGACTGCCTTTAAACTTCGGACATGTAAAGAATAGACAATAACTCATATTTTACATTGAAGATTTGGTCCTGAGGGCAATTAGGGGACCGTCTACAAACTGATGAAGACAAAAACGTTTTTGGCCCACCCCGCTTCATAAAATACTGATAACAAGATGAAACTTTCAGAAATGGTAATGTGAAATGTGCGTAATATTTACAGGGATTGTCGTAAACTCAGCACAAATATTTGGGAAGATATAAAGGTTTTCTTAAAAAATCTCAAATTTTCCCACCTGTTTTTTGCTTATAACATGCAGAGTGTTCTGTTATATTATATGAAACTTACAGAAAAGATGACAATATGTTAGAAAAGCATTTTGTAAAAATTTGAAAAAGAATGTTTGAATATTACAGGAATTATGAGCATGTTTAGTAAATAGTGTTTTACTGCGCATGCGCGAAACATAGTGTAATTTTTCTTTCACGACTATAAAGCCAAATATATAGGGCAACTTATATAAAAACATTCAGTTCAATATCATTACTATTCAGAAAGATATCGGCATTGCAACGAGCGGAATTTTAGCTCCTGTCGAAGAGAAGATAAAAGATGAGGGGTTCTACACAAATTGATATTTTTTAAACTTATAACTTTAAATAGTTATATTGAATTGTATAGTGGTTATAATTTGCTGAATACCCATGAAGACTTATCAATTACTTGCATAACTTAAATTCCAGCTAATTAGGCACTATAAATAACAAAAATTTCATTACTTTAATTACATTATTTACATGATTATTAACAAGTTACATAGTACAATTTTACGGCCAAACGATATTTTTAAATATATTTCTTTTATGGCGAGACGATTTTTTATCTAATTAATTTCTTTTCTTAAAATATTTTAATAATTCTACATATATATTTTTTATTCGTTACGAATATTAGATGTGTTCATGGGTATTCAGCAAATTCTAACCACTATACAATTCAATATAACTATTTAAAGTTATAAGTTTAAAAAATATCAATTTGTGTAGAACCCCTCATCTTTTATCTTCTCTTCGACAGGAGCTAAAATTCCGCTCGTTGCAATGCCGATATCTTTCTGAATAGTAATGATATTGAACTGAATGTTTTTATATAAGTTGCCCTATATATCTGGCTTTAAAGTTGTGAAAGAAAAATTACACTATGTTTCGCGCATGCGCAGTAAAACATTATTTACTAAACATGCTCATAATTCCTGTAATATTCACACATTCTTTTTCAAATTTTTACAAAATGCTTTTCTAATATATTGTCATCTTTTCTGTAAGTCTCGTATAATATAAAAAAAAACTCTGCATTTTATTAGCAAAAAACAGGTGGGAAAATTTGAGATTTTTTAAGAAAACCTTTATATCTTCCCAAATATTTGTGCTGAGTTTACGAAAATCCCAGTAAATATTATGCACATTTTACGTTACCATTTCTGAAAGTTTCATCTTGTTATCAGTATTTTGTGAAGCGGGGTGAGCCAAAAACGTTTTTGTCTTCATCAGTTTGTAGACGGTCCACTAATTGCCCTCAGGACCAAATCTTCAATGTAAAATATGAGTTATTGTCTATTCTTTACATGTCCGAAGTTTAAAGGCGGTCAGTTAAACCATTCCGGGGGAATTCTAAAAAATATGAAAATCTGCAAGTGTCCGGATACTTTTGGGCATATAGTGTATTTAAAAATGGTTTCATTTCGATGTAAAGGGCACTTCTTACGTATTATTATATAACGCGTACTTTTTACGAAATTTAATGCGTGTTAGTCTTAGCGGAAGAAATTGCTCCGGTTGTCTATTCGGAAGGGGATGTTATTAAATTAATTCGATTTTTAAGCTAACCTAAACCGTTAACATTATTAATAAAAACTTCTTTCCATGGGGGAAAGGTTGGATATTACACAAATGAAGTGACATATTTCAAAAATTAATTAAAAAAACTAAAAATGTTGGAACTACGAATTTTTTAAAATGAGAGAGCATCTCACAACGTTTTTTTTTCAGATAGATAACATGACATTTCGGTGATCTAGGAGGTCATAAATTACTGGAAATCAAAAATTTATTTAGAGCCGTTTCCTGAGAAAATATTAAAACTGGAAGAAAAATAAAAACATGCATTTGTAGGGACTTTTATGCTCTTTAATTTGTTAACTTAGTTGTAGTGTGAAAATTGAAGAGATTTCTTGATATTCGAGAAAAACTTAAAAAAGAAACCAGAAAACACGCATAGGCTTCTGCTGATCGGTAGCGATTGCGCAAGGAATTTTCTCGTTGTAACAAATGTAGAACGGCGTAACACCGCGTTACTTATTTGAAAAAAAAACTCTTTTAGATGCGCTCTTATTTAAAAAAAAAAACGTAGTTCCAATATTTTTAGTTTTTTTATTAATTTTTGAAATGAGTCACTTCATTTGTGTACACCCTGTACAGCAGGAGGTACGCAAAAATAACCAGCGGGAGTGTTCTCCCCTAAACTTTCTCGTATACTCCTAACACATGTAGGGAAAAAATAAGCTAAAACCCCTAACGCAGTGGAGATAAAAAAAATAAGCGAAATTAAGTCAGTCGTCCCTCGCATAAAAATTTCGAATCTGCTTTATTCCCAGAATGCAACAAGTTTCTCCAGCACACGTTGAAACGCCAAAACAAACGGCAATAAAATAATCCGAGCAGCATCAGAATTCGCCAAAAGGGAAGAAAAAGGCGCCAAGCAGGAGCCGCTGATTATCATGCACAGAAGATTGCGTCCAGTACGCATGCGCGTGGAGATAACGGACTTGTTTCAAATGTAAAATTATACAGACTGTCTAGTCAACCCGTTGACGGATTTGGCCCAAAATTTTATACGGACCTACATTCATGACGATAAAACTGTGTACCAAATTTTATCCATCTAGCTATTCAAGTTTTTGAGTTATAGTGTTCACATGACTTCGGACATACATACAGACAGACTTCCCTTTGACGGATTTTGTCCAAAATTTGGCAGAAACGTACAAATAATGTTTAAAGACCACATACCAAATTTCATCCCCGTAGCTCTAATAGTTTTCGAGTTATCGTGTTCACAGACACACATAATTCCAAAATTGTTTTTTTCGGACTCAGGGTGGTCTAAAACGTGGAGATTCGTCAAAATCTCGAGTTCGAATTTTTTGACGATTACAATACTTTCTCTTTGTATACTTCGTATACGAGAAAGTAAAAAGACTAATCAAGGGGTAAGTGAGAGAAAAAAGTTTGAGACCTGTGACCTAGATGATAAAATTGCGGAATCTGTTACCGTGTAAGTTATTCAAACAGTCATAAATGTATTTTTAAAAGGCTTCTTCAAGATAAAAAAGAGTATTTTCTTCATTCAAAGAAAATAGAGTATTTCAAGACATTGAGCAATTTTTTTATTATCACATAAAACACGAATATATCACATTTATTATGTACATACATGCAAAATCATGCAGGTTAATCATATAATATCCATTTTAAAAACTTCAAGCGTATTCGTATTTCGATCATTCAAACAGTTTCCATGCCACTATCATAGAAGTTCTTCTCATTCAGTTATATAGGTTGGAACACTTTTAAATTCAGTAAAAAAGTACAAACGCATGTAATTGAAAATATTCTTTTAAAACTTTTAAGATTGTCGAGAGTTTTTTAGTAGAGAAAAATTGGCTTTATATTATTTTCAAAACTTTTTCTTTTCAGAATTCAAATATAAATATTTATATTATTTCCACATTGTGTTTCAATAAACAAGTGCTTTACATTACATATAAAACATAGACTATGGTCAAATGATAGGTGCCTATAAATCTCACATATATACATAAATAAATAATTATTTTATGGGAGTAATGTACAAACATAGTAAATTTCACAAGTACAACAAATTATGGAATCAATAATAACATTTTTAATGCAGTTATTTTAACAATTTTTAAATACACTAATAATAAATACAAAATATGAACATAAATTATTTGAAGTATAAAATATATTATACCGATTATTTGAGAAAAAGTGTTAAATGAAATTAGTCGTTTTAACTTTTGGAAATTAAATGACTTAAGTAATTATTTGTTTTGATATGAGATTAAAAATCGTGCTGCTTAAACTACCACATCTGTTTTAACACTTTTAAGGCCTATTTCATCGTTTCCATTTGCTTTTATGTTGAATTTTTCATTTAATATTTTTTATTATTATTCTAATGAAATTGAAAATTTTTATCTAAGAAGTTTTTCCTGTGCGTCTGTGACTGTGGATAAAGATTTCACAATGTATTTCAAGACAAACCTTTTTTTTTCAACTAAAAAATATGTTCAACGCAAACACTTGGTGTTCAGAATTAAAATAAATCTATTCAGAACACTGTAGAAAAAACACTATTGATCATAAAAGCCTTCATTAATGGTATTAATTGCTAAACATAGGGACTATGGTACCAAAAGTTCCGAAAATAAACTGCGGGAAAGATTCCCATGGAACAAGTCAGCCACTGTCATATTACATGTTCATTAAGAATTTCAAAAGAATGTAAGATAACGATAAACACTAACAAATTTCATAAACATCCAAAAATCATTTGATCAAGGCAGATGATATAAATGAACGCAAAGGTTTCTTAAGTGAAAAAAAGGCATTTTTACCAGATGTTTTTTTTATGTGTGTGTTTGAGTGTCAATTGTTTTTCCATGTTCTAAATTGCATATCACTGAGATTTGGCGTTCTTTTGACCACTGGTGTTTTTCCACAATATTCTGAGCAGTAACTCTTTTAATTCTATAACCATTAGGTAATATTTAATTTTTTTACATTTTTCATACTAATTGGTAAATATTTGCTAGTTTAAACAAAAAATCAATAAAGAGGTTTTTAAAATTATGTTCCTGTCTTTGGCTCTTGTTTTAATTAATAAACACGTTAATCCCCACGTGAAGCAAGTGCGTCTCACAGGTAATGCAACTGATCGGGCCGTGTGAAGTACGCATGCCTCACAGGTAATGTATTTGTTCGGACCGTGTGAAGCACGCATGCCTCACAGGTAATGTATTTGTTCGGGCCGTGTGAAGCACGCATGCCTCGCAGGTAAAGTATTTCTTCGGACCGTGTGAAGCACGCATGCCTCACAGGTAATGTATTTGTTCGGGCCGTGTGAAGCACGCATGCTTCACGTGAATTCTTTTGCTTTCTTATCCGTAGCTCAGCGTCGATTCACACTGGCCATAAAAATACACAATGACGGGTAAAGTGTAGTCCACCAAACAAAATAAAACTGGTTGTGTTACGTCAAGACCGCCAATTTTGTTCTAGGAGGCCGAGTCAAACAAATTTGCTTCGTTCGCTTGACTACATTCAAAAAAATATTTTTCACAATTTTTGTCAAAAAAAATAATTATGTCATTATTTTTATAATTGTTCATGTGTAATGAATCAGTTGTTTCCCATGGCTCAGCAGGTCGAAATTTTTTTGTATTGTGGCGATTAACGTGTTCATATTCGAAATGGAGTCAAGTCATGCTCTTGTGATACACACAGTGGCTTAGTTGGCACAGTGTACCCTCAGGCAAGGGAATATATATGGCGCGGGCGCCAGTTTTAGGGGGCGTCATGGAGTTAAAATATAACTGTATTTTATGCCATTTTTAAAGCAAAATATCATGAGGATGCAAAAGATAATACCATACTCTTGGCACCATTGGGCCATCATCTTGGCACTTGTTAAGCCACTGACGACGAATGGGTTAAAAAAAAACATAAAAATTTTCCGGGAGCCAGTTATTCTCGCTATGCCACTGGCCTTGGTGACAAAACTTTGCTGTGTTTATGTCATTTTTTTGAAATCAGATAAAATGAGTGGCGAAAAACTATCATGCCCGGGCACCATTTACTCAAACTAAATCACTGATGTGACGGGGGTGGAAGGGCGAAAAAATGGCACTATGACCCGGGCGCCACTTACCCTGTCTACGCCCCCATCGGGGGGGACACCGCGAGTTTACGGATGGTAGGCTGCCGTATAGGTAAGCTGACTCTCGCCAACCGGATGGTACAATAATGGCGTTGTGGCTCTTTGGGCCCATCTCCAAAGACAGGTCGTACCCAGTTAAAACAGGGGGTTGTTACATGAGCCGCTAGTAATGGGGGGCTATAATGAAGGAACCTCAGTGCCTTACTATGCTGTCGTAGAGGCCGGTCTTTCATGTGTTACCCGGATGCTTTTGCAGGACGGGGTAATGTTCTTTGTGTGGCTACCCTGGCTACGCCACTGGATAAACAGCGAATGTTCCAAATTTAATTTGGGAATCCATTGCACATTTTGTAGGAGGAAAAACTAAGTGACGTAGAAGTCCAGCGTAAGAAAGTGCAGTTAGAAGACGCGTAGTTACGTTTATCACATGTGTCTGATATGGCATTTGAATTGACTCCATTACTGTATTCTTAAAATTTTTGTAATTATTAATAATATGTTGCTACTACTCTACAACATTGTTAATTTTAGAGAAATACTATTTTCATTCAGATTACTGTCGATATTTTATTACTTATTTGTGGCAAAAAAGACAAAATATATCAGTAACCTACGAAACCTATCAGAAAAATATATAAGATCATATCGCTAAAAATGTTATAATGATATGCTATTATGGTACCACGCCCATTAAATGCATTTTATAAATGTAATCACTATTTACGTGAGAACAAGTTTCTTATAGGAGTTACCTGAAAATCATGACGATGGTATTCACCAAGAATCTATTAATATGGTAATGGTTCACAACTTACAAAATTGTTAGGCTAATGATTTACTTTTTAGACAGAGCATGATTTAAAGACTGAGTACACATGAGAGTATACATCACGCTATTTTTTTGTCAAAAGAGATAATCAAACATGATGGCATTTCTTCTAAGCACGCATCCCAATAAATTTTTTCAGAATAGAGAATCAAGCATTCAAAATGAAATTTATTCGGCCGAAAAAACGTCAGAAGATTATTGAGTTCTTTTGTAGTACAGTGTATTAGAAGTTAAGAAATAAAATATTCTTCTCCAGTTTTCATAAGCAGATATACTTGCATAAGAATTGTGATCGCTAAAGTTTATAAGTTACTAAATTTTAAATTCATTTTTCTGCCTAAAACATTTCAATATTTTCTCTTCAAGAGTGGTCCACTTAACTTTATTTAATTTCCCAAAAAAGTTTCAAATTAATAAAAATTGGGATGTTTTTATGGTAGGAAAAATGTTTACAGTTACTAAAATAATTACTTAAAATTTATGGTAATCAATTTTTAAGCAAACAAAATGATCAAGTCTTTTCAAATTTTTGACATTTTTTTAACTATTGAATACGGAATTTAACTTGTTGCTTTTAATACATATCTATCTAATTAGTATCAATATTGTCTTTAATAAGTATTTTAATAAATGAATTCGCACTAATATTGAATATAGAATTAAATGTAACACATTCTACCTAATTTGAATTGATGATTATATTGGACAATAACTAAAAAACTTTAATCCAAAATCGAAAATACTCTATTTTTAGGGACTTTGAATGTTTTTAATAATTAATTTTTCTTTGAATTCGTGCTAATTGAACATAATATATTTCGAATAAAGTTTTCTACAACTAACAGCTTCAGACTTAAATATCTAAATCTACATCTCTACACTTACAAAGGAACTACGCATTTCATTGCTTATAGTTGTTGCTCGTCATGTTTTGACACTGAATTCATCACATCCACATCGATTTACTTGACAATGGACGCTTTTTCATGCAAATAGAAAAATGTAAATATGAATTTACTGAGACAAATCTCATAGAAAAACATCACTCGTGAACTTAAAACTCAGTCGAAATGTACGAATTATATACAAATATCTTATTACTATAAAGAAACTACTCTAAAGCTGGGACATTTCCACTTAAAAAATATATAATCCAATGCAAAAGCAATAACAGTGATTATATAGCAAAATTATAACAGCAAACTAGTAACTTAACAACATTTCAGAACAAATGTAACAATCTTTATTAAATGCAAAATCTTTCACAAAATTTATTTCTTATCTCCATGAACAATATATCCCTCCAAGCGGCGCAAACGTCTTTTTCCGTTTTTCTTGTTCAGTTCAAAAGCAGATAGCACGTATTTATATGCATATTTTCTTAAACAATCATGGATAATGTATATAATTAAATACAAAAAAGATCAATTCATTTACTTTAAAAGATAAGTTTTCTAACCTGACAGCTAAAAGTTCAAAATAATTGGGAGCTCAGAGGGTATATGTGAGAGGCTCAATTCAATGCATAATATTTTTATAAATTTCATAAATAATTTGTAAATTTAAATTATACAAATATGTTAGAGAAATCTAAGGCAAGCAAATTAATTTTTTGAACTTAATTCAACCTAATATCTTAACAGTTATGAAAAATTAAAAAAAGAATTTTCGTAATTCTTTTTGGTTTAAAATTATCGTCGGTTTAAGATTTGTTTCACTATATATTGTTCCTTTTGCAGCTTACACTGAAATTAAAAATTGAACGAGGTTATTATAAAATAATATTTACGTAATTTTTAAATCAAACTATTTAATTTCGAATAATATGTTCAAAGAGAAATACTTTATCTTTTATTCTTGAAAAATATGTTGAATTCTCAAATTTATCTAATAATACTTTAATGAATACAGATTTATTCTGTAATAGCTCAAATTAATCTCAATGGAAGCTTAATTGGTTTATAAATTTAAGAAACTGCTTATAGAAAATAGTAAATAAGCTATTCTTGTTATCAGCTAACTTTTGTTTCATGCCTTTGTTCGATGTATTGTTGTTACTAGCATAGCAGTTTGCTGTTAATATTATAAACAAAATGTGCCCATCTATTCTGCTAATAACATGAACTAAAAATATCACTCATCTTGATTGCTTGCAACTGAAGATTTTGCTTACGTCACCATTTTCTAGATAGATTCAAATATCAAGTAATATCTTAACAGGTAAAATTGATCGGTTCAAAATGGTCACGGACAATTAGCCGACATATCCTTAAGAGACAATGACCAGAACCAACATGAAGATATTAATATATTTCGTGATTTTTATATTTAAACGTATATTAAGCAGTTTAACAGTTCCAATAATTATAATTACTTAGATTATGTCTGCAACATTAATAGTTCAATTACAGTATTTTAGTTATGTATACGTAATAACTAATTATCATAATTGCGCGTTCAATACTTAATTATATGCAAATGGAAGAAATCGACTGCGATTCCGATTTGAGGTCCAAATTCAGTACGGGTACTTTAATGTGACAAATACTGACAGCCATGTTTAGAAACATTCGACAACAATTAATTATAACATTAAATTAACAGTTCCAATGATTATAATTACTTAACTAATTTTTGTAGTATCAATAGTTCAATTACAGCATAATATGCGTAATAAATAATTATTATAATTGCCTGTTCAATGCTTTATCATATGTTGATGGAAGAAATCTACAGCAAATTTGATTTGATGGCCAAATTCAGTAAAGATTGGGTACTTTAATTGGACAAATACTGACAGCAATATTTGGAAACATTGTAAAACTAGTAATTACATCATTGAATTAATGATTACAGAAAACTAATTATCATAATTGCCTGTTCAATACTTAATTATATGCTAATGGAAGAAATCGACTGCGAT
>BGPR01004880.1:26048-47831 GCA_013235015.1 Araneus ventricosus
AAAAAATAAGTTTTATTTCTTCCTCTTGTTATTAGGGGGAAAATGAGATAGATGGTGTTGCTTGTCAAGCGATACTCAATAAATATTTAACTTCGAGAAACAGAGGATCGATAGCACATTTTTAATTATTTAAATTACCGACTCGCGAAAATGAATTCGTTTTTAAAACTGTTATAGAACCACATGCAGACATTTAACGTTAATATCCTGTTTTAAAGCAAGATTGTTTTTACCGAGAGACATTTCTAGCAACTTCTGCCAAATATTTCAACCGTTTCCCTATTTGGAGATTGAGGACTTCAAAATTACACTTAATCTGAAAAGACTGCAGAAAAATGACAGTTCTTTTTTATGTTTGCTATTTAAAGGTTTAAAAATCTTAATGGCTAAGAATTATAAGAAAAATCGAAAATTATAAAGAATTCTTCTGTTTTACAAGAACATTTCAATTTAGCTTTAAAAATTGCACATTGGCTGTGACTTTTTCGTTTTAACAAATGTACTTTTTTTGTTAATAATCGTACCCTACATGACTTTTTAACACAAATCATCACGATTCAATGCAAAGAAATTTACATCATTAAATACAAAAGCTATTTTGATACTAAAATTTTAATGAAACAATATGCTTATTCTACCCTGCCTATACTCTACTTCCTTTTCGCTTTAATTCTCATAAACTATGATTTTTAGCTGCCTATACCCCGACATCCTTTTCGTTTTAATTCTCATAAACTATGATTTTCAGCTAAGACCTAACTGTAACTAATTTCAGGTTTCGTTTAGGATTGCCAACAAGGAACTGTATTTTTTATTAAGTTAAATAGTTTCAAATTCGTCAAAGAATTACTGAGAGTTTAAAATATTGCCACATTTAAAGATAAAAAAAGACATCTCCATTTTCTTCTTTTATTGACTTTTTAGATACACATGAACCAATAGTTTTCTACTTCTTTATGTAATTAGTTTCTTTAAGCTATTAAAGATTTATTTGCAACGCTGTATAAAATATAAACTTCCAGAAGCTTCTGTGTGATGTATAAATCTAATGTACTTTATTTATTTTGAATATTATTTTGATTGTCACTTTCTTTAAGCTAGACTGAGAGCAGTTCTTTTTCTGCTTCCTCTTTATTTTACACTTTGACAATAAATCAAATTGTTTTCTAGAATTCATTTTCTTCAAAATTTGAGTATATTTAAATCAGGGAGTAAAAACCTATCGATTTCAAAACGGTCATGTAAATATTAATTAAAATAATTCGCATTCGAAAAAAAGGCAAAACTTTTAAAGCCTGCGATAAAGAACAGATCTTAGTTTGTTTTTTTACGCGAAATTTACTGTTCACAGAACTACTGAGTTAATTTTGAATTTTTTTCTTATTTAAGTACGAAGTAAAAGCATTACATATAAAAAAGAAAATTCCACCTCTGTAAACTAACGATAACTAAAACTTTCCTTCCAGTGTCATTTCTAACTACTTTTTTCCCTTCAATAAGTGAATGCATAACAATGAGCGAGATCTCAAAACACTCGGCTTTGTCTAGACAATTTCGAAATTTTAAGACTTGGAAGTAAAGAAAAAAAAAGTGCCCCGTTGAAGAAGCTTTTTTCAGAAAAGGTGGAATAATCGATAAGTGTCAACAGAGTGAACAATCGATGGCGCAATCGATGGGTGGAAGCTCTCCGGCGCCACTTATCGGTCTATGGCTTATTTATTGGTCTCGTGTGAGCGTCGGGGGGAAATTCATTTTGTCCCTCCTGCTTATCTGCTAGAAAAGAGCCAGTTTGTTTCTCTTTGGGTCGACGCACTTTTTTCCTGCAAATTCCCAAGCGCTCCTACAATTACTCTAGATTTGCACGATAAAATATATATTGCGATTTCATCACCCCTTCAAACAGCAATTTATATTTATTTTTATTATGGTAATCCTCTGATTTATAAACTTCATGGATGTAGGGTATTACAATACAAGTCAATATTACCCTAACATTTATAATTAAAGAAAATTTTAATTCATTCCACAAAACCTACATATTTTTTCCTCCATTACCCGACATAATCTCCGTAACCGTTGAACATGGCCCTGCTGCTAGTTAAGTTGCTTTAAGTACAGTAGAGCCCCAGTAACCCTGACTAGATAGGACCGGAACTTGTTCGAATTGCCGAAAGTCTGGAATAAACAGAATTTGCCTTAAAATGCACGTAATATAAGTTTTAGATGGGTAAAACTATAAAAATCGATGTGGGTTTTTTTTAATATAAATACATAAAACTTTTCTTACAGCTTAGTAACAGGATGCGCAAATTATTATTTTCGTACTGACCTCTCACTAAAATTAATATATCTTGTATTTTAAAAATCTCGTCCGGATTAAGCGGATGTCCGGACAAGCGGAGTCTGGATTAGCGGAACTCTACTGTAGTTCACAACGGTATCTTGCAATTTCTCCTTATCCGCAATGCAATTCCAAGCCAAAGATTTCTTTGAAGGCACGAATAAAAGAAAATCCGAAGGGATTAAATCTAAACTATATGGAAGATGTTGCCGGGCCTCTCAGTTGGTCTGCCTCTTGTCTTCTCCGGATCCTCATTCAATTCCGTTCATCCTTTAAGACACCAAACGCGGACTGGTTTTTGGCTCAAAACGTTTGGCCATAAACGTACTTTATTTTTGTATGATTTTCGCCTTGATAAGCTCATTCTGCTTGCCAAAATCGGATAACTCCACTTACATCACACTTCGAATATTCTGCGATTACACAAGCTATATTTGCTAGCTTTTCCGGAAGGTAAGGCCTTGAACAATAAAACGCTTCATACTAAACTATTACACATATAAAGTGGCTAGTCGTGCATATGGCGTCAACAGTATATGACTATGCTCAGTTTGTATAATAACCCCGTGTTCCTTTAATACCGTACACTTCTCGCATATATTGGAAGCCTGAAAATTCTTGCATGGAAAAAAGCAGGAGGGTATGAAAGAAGAGGGCATTGTTTTCCACAAACCTAGAATCACAATTCAATTATGGTGCCAGAACCGCAGCATAAAATGCGGATTAGTTGATGAAACGACATTGACGATTATTTTCCTAAATTAAAATCGAGTGCTACTAAGTACATTCATATACCCAATTAAATGAATTGAGAAATGTCCCAAATCTGTTACTAACGCAACATCGCATGCCATCTGAATAATCCCTATACGCATACGATGGTATGTCTGGACCTGTATTGTCTGTCCGCCACGACAACTCTGCTCCAGAGTTGCCATATTGTCCTTTATAAGGCCAAATTACTTTTTTCAAAGTAATTTGGCCTTCGGAATTTTCATTTGGCCTTAAATTAATATTTGGCCTTTTTTGGTTTTATTTTCGTTAATGACTTTTAGGAAAAAAAATTTAATTACTTATTCTGACAAACGAAATAGCTCCTGAATAGAACAAGGACGTTTAAAATTTCTTTCACTTAAATTTTAGTTTAATAATGGAGCATTGCACTTATGTCTATCAAATGGGATTCGTTTTCATGAAGGATAGTCTTTTTTCTAATAGCAAATGACGTTTTCAATCATTGCTTCAAATTTGGCCTTATTTTTAAGAAGGTTTGGCTTTATTTTGCTATTTTGATCTAGTAACCCTGCTCTGCTCGCCAAGTTGTCACTTTGATGGCGGTCGCTATAGAAACAGGTTATCATAGAAAGAATCAATTTGGTATAGGTAGATGTTCAAGTTTGTTACAAAGGCGCACTTAGCTCCAAATGTTAAAGAACGTACAACTGTGGCAAAACTGAGAAGACGTATCATCAACTACTCTTTTTACCGCCACAAACTGTCGCCAAGAATAAAATGAAACCCAAACTTCTGTCGCATTTCTCCTATTCGAAATGAATCTTCCCTAACATAACCAAATCCTATAGCGACCGTCGTCAACGAGACAATTTGGCGAGCAGTGTTCTCTTGGTGGACAGACAGTAGCTTGCCCTCTATCAGTGGCGTAGCGAGGGTTGGATAAGGTAAGTTTAGAAGTTACAGGTGCCTGTCTTTGAGGACACGTCGAAAACAATATATTGGTGTTTATTTCACGCTTTTAAAGCCAGGAGTGGACGGAAGAGACTGGGAGGGGGTGAAAATAATAGTCAGCCCAGGGCGCCATTTACCCTCAACACTCGACCACCCTCAATGCTCTATGAATCTGAACGCATTGAAGATATGTAAAATAGTCGCTGAATGAGACATCTATAGATTCTCAGTCTATTTCTCCTGTAACGTTCAATGTTGCCGGAAATATTTCCTTTTTTCTGCCAGTATTTGCGGAGTACAACACTAAATTCTATGACAAATATTCTTTTGTCTTGTATTAATATCATCTGCCTGTTTGTGTCGAAAATATTTGTAAAGGCCCTGTAGATGTAACAGTATTTAATATAGGTGACGTGAGCACTTTCTGTAATGACTATGCGCCATGCTTTTGCATAGCATAAAATGTATTGGAGGCATTATTGGATCTTTCGCCATTTCCTTTGCCCATATGTGTGAATGCCATATTTGTAATTGTTTCTCACACATTAGTGTTTTGTCATATTCGTGTTTGTTAACAAAACGTTTTTCACAACTGTAATGGAAATGCTTATGTCCACCCTCAGTATATGCAGGGCCGGCTTATTAAATAGGCAAAGTGGGTAACTGCCAATGGGCCCCGCAACTTTAGAGGGCCTTGAGATTTTGTTTTATTTATTTATTTTTGCTGTACTTCCAACATATTTTAATTTTGTGTTTTCATTTAATTCACAAAGACCGTTCACTCAATCTTATTAAAATCAAAATCAAATATCATTTAAATTTTGGAAGATTATTCTAACAGCATTCCTAATTAATTATCATCTGTAAGTTTTATATTAGATTGTTTCATAATCTAAAAAAATATATGTTGCTTTCTAATTTAAAAATGTCCGATCCTATAATTTAACAGTATTCAGAATTTGTAAAAAAAAGTTTTGCCATATTTTTTTTACTATTTTTTATAAAATTACTTTTAAATTTTAATTTTGGATTTTTTATGAGTGATATGCTGAAATGAACTCTCTTGAAAGTCATCTGCAATTAAATGTTTTACTATTTCAGCTCGTCAATATTTGTGATATGCTGAAATGAACTCTCTTGAAAGTGATCCGCAATTAAATGGTTTACTATTTCAGCTCGTCAATATTTTCTACTTAAAACTGCTTATATAGAGATTAAATTACAATCAATAATAAAATAGAAGTTGGAGTGGGTGAAAGGGGGCCCCGAGACTTACGTTGCCTAAGGGCCTCTAAAGGGCTTAATCAGGCCCTGAGTATATGTCGCATAAATTTTATAGGAAAGGAGGGTTAGTGGCAGATGGTTCCCTTGAAGATCTGTTTGGGGCCGGATGCACGTTAAATCTGCCTGAGGGAAAAACACCATTTAAGGTTTCATCACTATCATCTAACCACTAGTCAAAATTAAATCTCGCATAATACAAGTGAGCTACAAAATACAGCGTTAATCCAGCAAATATAGCAAATCGAAATCATAGAACTAACCCGAATCATCATTCAACTTCCCGAATACAATTTATTTAAGATTAAATTCCTCCCAGGTCATTCTGATAGCTTCTACCTCGCACCATCAGAAGATACTTCGAATTGGTTAGCTGGCATGCAAAATGTCGAAAGATTTCCAGGATCCTGTGTGTGTCATTTGGTGAAATAACTGAAGTTTAACGACTAGTTTAGATCTTGAACCCTTTGCACCAGAATGCATAATGGAGTGAACCCAAGTTCAGTAAGGAATTTGCTAGTAAAACTTAGAATACGAGCGAGAGAGAACTGATCGGCTATATACTGCTCACCAACTTAATAAGTTTTGTGTCCATGTTCATTAATAAGGCATTTGATGTTGCCGCTTACAAAATTAGAAAAGGTCGTTTCCTGTTGCCTTTCAACTAAATGGCTCCTCCATTGCTCTTCCTGAGGTACCAAACATGGACAAAAGAAATGGTCTACACTTTATTAGCCTCATCTTTCTGAAGGAAGAGATTTCGTTGAAAGTTAGAAGTGAATGTATAGTACAGTGAAAGAAATAACAAAATTCAAATAATAAAAAAAGACAATGAAGAACTTAGTAATACTTTTCAAAAGCTTAACTTTACATCTGAACATTTGATTAAGCTACCATACTATTATCTAAACATCCCAGATCTGTGTGAAATTTTAATTTCTGATTTCGAATTTCAAAATAAATCTTTGCCAATATCGGCAATCTCCAATCTCTTCAAGAAATGAATTAACAAAAACTTCTTGGATCACTTTATCATCGCAACATATACCTCAAAATACCATTCCCACACATCCATCGCATTAGTGTCAATTCTTCAGAAATTTTGTTATAAAATCCATAATACTAACTTCATTTTCCGTCGTTCGTCGCTTTTCCATCCTCCGAAGTTTTCATTATCACCATCAAGAGAGTTTGAAATCTTTGGTTAAGAAGGAAAATTTATTTTGAAAATAGCTCATTCGATATTTGAGTATGAATTTATCTATTTCAGATGTGATAGATAAACAGAATCCCTAATGATTGTAGTTCATTGCTTGCGTAAAAATGCAATTATTTTCTCAATGTAAAATACTGTGCAAGATGTATGTCAAACGCCTAAGTGCCTTGCTGCTTTGGCACTATCTGCTGGAACTTTTTAATATGTTACTAAGAGTTTAAATAAATATAAATTAAAAGATATTGAATTAAATATGGAAAGCAACGCCAGAGTAGTAATGCCGAGGAACTCGTGAAATATATCAGTAAAATTTAAAAATCTTTTTTTCTTTTTTCAAAGATTACCAGATAAGTTCGTAAAACGAGTGTAACAGATTTCAACAGTTAGCAATGATAAATCCAGAGCTTTCATTCGTTAAGTAGATGTTAATTAATATACATTTTATTAGATAAAATGTTTGCATTCTCAAACTTCTGCATATTTAAGTAGGAGTTCAAAAAAATAAATTGCTTCGTTTCACAAAAAACACATTTATTTTAGCCGGAAATCAACACATATACGAATATTGACGACATCACGAATAAGAATACAAACGAAGAACTGTTGCCAGACCACATGAACAGAATTCTCGATGAACACTGAAGGCAGGGGTTAAAAGCAGATAATTAACTATTTATATCAGGAACAATTTCCACGTGTTAAAATAATTATAAAAAATTTGCTCCATAATTTCAGAAAATTGTATACGTTCTTTTGAAAAAGACGACTGGAATTTCGAAAAGATCTTAATCTATTGAATAAATTTTTGTTTTCGATTTTCATAAAAAATGAGTCTCGATGGTCATTCATCTTCAGGTCATCATAGAAATTTATGATGGAGGTACAATATCGGGATATTTAATGTATCAGATTCAAGGGTTTTTAAGATAAAGAAGGTTTTCATGAAAGTATTAAATATTCCGAATAACTATTTATGTGAGAAAATCTAACATTCCGTATTTTATTTCAACGCATATAAGACATAGAAACAAAATTCTGTTGAGGAGCCAAATGTGGCAATTGTGAGCAACCAATATTCCGGGGTTTTTACAGGCAAGTGGGCAGAAGAAAATAAGGTATACAGTAAAGCACCGTTTATATGTTTCTCATTTATACGTCGTTTCATCACAGTCCCGTTTCATTAGTATTCATTGTACTGTCTGTCCGTCACGAGAACTCTGCTCGCCAAATTGTCTCGTTGACGGCGGTTGCTATAAAAACAGGTTATCGTAGAAGGAATCCATTTCGAGTAGGTAGACGTCCATTTAAGTTTGCTACATTGGCGCACTTAGCTCCAAATAGGTAGAAGAGTGCAACTGCAGAAAAACCTAGAAGTTACCGCCGCAAACTGGCGCCAAGAATAAAATAAAACGCCGACTTCCGTCGGATTGCTCCTATTCGAAATGGATCTTCCCTAATATAACCAGTTGCTATAGCGACCGCCCGCAACTAGACAACTTGGCGAACAGAGTTCTCGTGACGGACAGACAGTAATGATAAAATACTTCGTTTATACAACGCATAGCTTCGGTGATACGTCGTTTCTCCTGTTCTAAAATGTTAAAATTTGCTCCTTTCTAGTATGTGAACTGTGATACCGATACTATGATTTCGAATTTTTCACAGATGTTGAATTTATAGATAACAAATTGTCTGGTGCTAATTTAAGCGGTGATAAAGAAGTTATTAAGCTCCCTTTAAAGACACAATGGACACCATTGAAAAGCTTCGAACATATTTCTTTTATCAAAAAAAAGTGAAAAACATTCAATGAAATTAATTCGATCCATAATGCTGTACTTAAAAATAATAAATCGTATAAGATATGTATTATTAGTACTCAAGATATGCAATAAAGGTATGATTTTTCTCACATTTATGATAAATGCTTTATTTTAAAATTTAATTATTGATTTCGTTACTATGTAGTATTATACAAGTATTATCTTTAAAAAAACTTCGAAATTAATACTTTTAAATGAATTTGCATCAGTAGCATTACATTTGTAATAATCAAAGTTGTTTGGTCAAATTTCAATAATATTTCTTTTCATTTATGCGTCCTTTTGCGTCAGTCCCTTCGCAGATGTATAAACGGTGCTTTAACTGCATATTATTTTTATGGTGCCAAAAAAATGTATTTATAATATCAGCCATGATGTAATATTTATTACTATCTGTTAGTAATATAAAAACCTAATTGTTGATTTTCTAATTTGAATTGAGATGCAAGACGAGTAATAAAACTTAACAACTTTTAATTAGCTATAAAGAAGGTGGCGGTTGTAGCCCAGTGGTTGGGTAGTTGAATTCGGAATTAATTAGGGGAAAGCTGGAAACTGTTTTAATCCCTTCAGTTTAGGTATGGAATGCACATACTAAGTTTCCCCCTCCGGCGAGGTGAGCGTTAGCCGCTGCGTGCAGATTTGTAGTCAGAAAATAGAACTTTTTTCAATAATCGAACAATATCTCAAACAATTCATGCTATCAAAAATATTTCATACAAAAGTTGTAGAGCTTAAAATTCTGAATAAAATGAGTACCAACACTTATTATATTCAATCAAAATTAAGCTCACAACTGCGCTTCAAAGTACTGCCTAAATCGCTAATCAAGCGCTTGAAGCGAGAACGGACCAATTTATAGGTTCACTCTACCCCCAATTATTATATATACATTTTAAATTTGATCATGATGCTTTTATAATTATTTCAAGACTTTATTTAGTATATTTTAAAATAAAAAAACCACTGTTATTATGATTTAAGAAAGGAAAACATCATACGAAAGCTTCAGCAATGGTTGAAAGCGTGCTTGTTAATTAGAAGCAACTGGTTTCTCATCCGAGGGAAGTTCTTCAAAATAACTCAGATTCTTCTGCATTCAGATATTACACGGCATTTTAAATAAATTGCCGGTTATTTTGCAAAAGAAATCTTCAAAAATTATAAACTGCGCTTGAAATAAAAAGAAAATGATTTCAATAAAAAAAAAGTACCATAAACGAAATTGCCACGAACGGAGAAGAGTAATATACAACCAACTTTAAAGAAAGACTCTGAAGGAATAATAGTTCCCAGTTCTCTTTCAAGTAATCAAGTTGCATTTTACAAGGGACATTGTTATTGTTGTGGCTGATTAGTGAATATTTACCCATCTGGGCATATGGGAAACACGTGTTCATCATCCATCGATAGTTAAATTACAAACACAGAGGATGCGTTGATGACGTCGCTATGAGAGCACACCGCTTAGTCCCAATGATACGTAACGGAATAAATATCATGTTTCAGATCTTTTTTTAGCAACAGAAAAACTTTTTCTAAGCCTGACATTTTGTAGAAACGTTGTTAGAGAGTCACACACGAAGGAATCGAAATATGGAATGTTTAAGACATCTTTAGGATCTTAAGGGAGAGATTAAACAGATATTTCCTTTTGCATCTATAAATCCAAAGTTTCCGAACATCAGGATCCTTCGGAAATCAATGAAAGGATTTTTTTGTGAACACTTCACATCTATAGCAAGTGGTATTGTGGCAGATGGAAGTATAAATTGACACAAAGCTTATGAAATTGGAGTACATTGTTTGTCAAAAACTGTTGGTAATAATTTTGCTTTTGTTACATTTAAACGGAAAAATCGAGTAATGCCTATTTGTGGTTTCACTTCCAAGATGAAAGTTCATGATGAATTAATTCCCGTGAATCCAGACGCAATATTCAGAAGAATCTCTCTCCTAAAAAGTCTGATGCAGTTATTTTGAATTTGAGCTAGCCCATTTCCCATTCTCACTCTTTAACCCTTTGAACGGCAAAAATATTTCAGCTGAATGCTTTGAAAACGGCCTCTCTGTAGCTACATTACTCGAATTTTCATGAACGCAAATGTTTCGGAGCCGGTTTTCGGGTAATAAACAGAGAGCAACTTTCTACGCCGGAGCCGGTTTTAAGAGTAATAATCGAAGAACGACTTTCTGCGGCGACGGAGT
Source organism: Araneus ventricosus (assembly GCA_013235015.1). NCBI lineage: Eukaryota > Metazoa > Arthropoda > Arachnida > Araneae > Araneidae > Araneus > Araneus ventricosus. The sequence goes on from BGPR01004880.1 coordinate 36,604, forward strand.
CGGTTTTAGAATATTCATCAGAGATCGACTTTCTACGTTCCAGCCGGTTGAAAGGTTAATGAAGGATGACTGCGCAAGTCCCGCAAGTCAGTATTTTATGATTTATTTTCTACTGAGACTGATGTGCATTTCACTTCAGCATGTTATGTGGTTAATGGTGGATTTCTGTTATATCGTGTGTTGTGGCAGGCAAAGGAATAATTTCCCTTCATCCTGAAGAAATATGCTGATTACGCCAAAAAGCACTTCAATAAAGGGACCACAGTAGTTTTTGATGATGGTGCAGTGAAAAGTGCAAAATCGGTAGAACGTATCAGACGAACAAAGAAATACATATCTGGTTATGCTATGTTTGATGAATCGATGTCAGCCACTATGACCCAAGAGAATTTTTTGATCAAATTATAAGAACAAGCAAAGGCTTATAAATATGTTAAGTGTTAAGTTTCAAAATGAAGATTTTGTTGTGAAGCAAGCTGAGGAATATGCTGATTACCTAATAATCAAAAGTGCTTTGGGAATAGAGAAAAGGTCACAATGTGTTGTGGTTGTTGAAGATATCGACCTCTTGGTTATAATAGCAGGATCTACTAATTCCGAAAACATTTTCTTCTTAAAGCCTGGGAGAGGTAAAACAGAAGATGCTTTATATTGTGCAGCAACCCTGAACATTGCTCCACAAATAAGGGACAATATTTTGTTTCTTTATGCGTTCAGGGTTGCGATACCATATCTGCTCTTTTCAGGCAGGTGAAGAAGAAATTTATCAATATTCTGAACTGCAACAAGTTGTGAACATTTTCCGTGATGAAAATGCATGCCCGGATGACATAGATGAAGCAGGAGAGAAAGTTTTGATAGCCCTGTATGGGAGAAAGAAAAGTGAAGAAACAAGGGATTCTCTGATATTTGAACTTTTTCAAAAATCACTAGTAAAAAATAATTTCATTTCAGTATTTCTCCCTCCCACTACAGCAGCTGCAAGTGCACACTCACTCCGTGCATACCTACAGGTTCAACATTGGAGTGGATTTGCCAGAAGGCCCTTAGATTGGTGTTGGAAAGAAACCAAACATGGATTGTTCTCAGTCACCACCCACAAGGAACCAGCTTCTCCAACCCTTCTCTCTATGATATCATTGCAAGTGCAAAAGGGTGTAATTTGACTTACACCTGTAGGAAATCAGGCATTAAATGTTCTACGATTTGCTACACTACAAAGGACAAGGGTGTACCAATTCTCTAGAAGATAGCATCATTACAAACTCAGCTAAACAAGAGGCTGAAATCGATATCAGGATGGAGGAGATAATTTTAGAAGTTGACTTGGAGGAAGAATATCAAAAGTTGCAAAGAGGAAAGTGACAGTAAGCAAACCGACATTAATGATTATGACTAACCTTAAACATCTAAAAAATTGAAATAGATCTAAAACCTTTTTATCTATTTAATATCACTTTAATTATGCGTAATTAAATAATAAGTATTAAACTGAAAGTCGTTGTTCTTCATTACGCTCTCAGTCATTGCTGATGCTTTCGTGTGATGTTTTCCTTTGTTAAATCATAATAACAGTGGGTTTTTTCCTTCAAAATATACTAAATAAAGCCTTGAAATAATTATAAAAGCATGATGATCAAATTTAAAATGTATATATAATAATTGGAGGAATGGTGAACCTATAAATTGGTCCGTTCTCGCTGCAAGTGCTTGATTAGCGATTTAGGCAGTACTTTGAAGCGCAATTGTGAGCTTAATTTTGGTTGAATATAGTAAGTGTTGGTACTCGTTTTATTCAGAAGTTTAAGCTCTACAACTTTTGTATTGCAATGTATTTGATAGCATGAGCTGTTTTTGAGATATTGCTCGATTATTGAAAAAAGCCCTATTTTCTGACTACAAATCTGCACGCAGCGGCTAACTCTCACCTCGCCGGAGGGGGAAAACTAAGTATGTTCATTCCAGACTTAAACTGAAGAGATTAAAACAATTTCCAGCTTTCTCCTAATTAATTCCGATTTCGGCCTTTTTTTACTACCCAAACACTGGGCTATTGGTTCACCACGCTAGTTTCATTTTACTCACAACTGACATAGAAAAAAAATAACATTATAAAAAGGTTGCAAACGGCACCAGCGCCATCTATCGGTAGGAATGTCGTCACACTATCTGTTGATACAGTATAATGTTTTCACAACACTGCTCTTCTAACTTTTAAACGAATAAACTTTGTAAATTATTTATAATTACTCACTTGTTATTCAACCGATATTGGGCTTAGTTATGAAATAGGCAACCAACTCCAAAGTAATATTTTGAAATGTAACCGTTTTCACAAAACATTACAGAAAAATTTCAAATAACTTACAAAAAAATCTCCGAAATTGATTAATGCATTTGCATAAAGAATTGCAAGTGTTTTGACTTTGGATGGCAAAACACACGCACTTAGGCGCGATTATTTTTGATACTGAATCCGAAATCCATTAAAACTTAACAGTTTTCTAATTTGCGTAACTGCATCCAATTATTACTTTTAATTATTCTAAATTCTATCTATTTACATAAAAATAAAAATTCATAACTAGTTTGTATGCTATAAAAACACAAACTGCTCAATTGATTTTTTCTAATTTTACCCACAAATAATTACTAATGCAAGTCATATTCCTTTTAAAAACATAATTTGCAAAAACCTGATAAGATGTGATGAAAAACCTATCCCCTCTGTTACTGAAAGTTTTGTTTCATGAAGAGCAAAGTCTAGAATTTTATTTCATTAACAATAGAATAAAGAGAATTATTCTCCTTGGTGAGTCATAAATCAGCGGAAGATAGATAAAGAAAAAAAGAAGAAGCTGAAGCTTAAGTGGAAGACACAATAAGAGCTTTTTTTTAATTTTTGGCGACAAAGAATCCGAAATTAAAGATAGTTTTTTTAACATTTGAAATATCATCGCAATATTTTAAATGTTCTTTATATTCTTATGAAACCATCTTATCTTTTTCAGGTAAAGAAGAGCACTTTGTGTGAAAACCGCTTTAGAAAGGATCCTTGACTTCTTTTAAGGTATCCCCGTATATCTTGACTGGAAGTCAAGGTATCCCCTTGACTTCCTCATATACAGTAGAATCCCGTTAATCCGGACCCCGCTTGTTCGGAAATCCGTTTAATCCGAGCGAGTGTTTTTTTAAAATAAAAAGCAGGATATACTTAGTGAGAGGTCAGTACTAAAATAATAATACGAGCATCCTGTTCTATAGGATGTTTTTGACTGAGTTGTATTTCTTTCTAAAAAAATACATAGATTTTTATGGTTTTATCCATCTAAAACTTGTATTGCGTGCATTTTAAGGCAGATTCAGTTTAATTCGAACTTTAGGTGATCCGGACAGGGTCCTTTACCATGTAGTCCGGATTAGCGGAACACTACTGCATTTCCACATAAGAGTGCCACTAATAATGTATGACGGAAAATGATTTTGACTATGTATCATGCAACGAAACGTTCTTCACTGGCATCAATAAAAAGCTTCTAAATATTTATAAAAACTTTCCTTTTTCGCTATTGGTATTATATTTTTCAGTGTTTTTTTATCTTCAATTCGTCGGAAACCATAGACGAGTTCTCTGTTTTGTTTATTTTGGGTACACAGAACTTCCGTGCCGAGGATCCACTTCCGGTTTTCCTTAGACGAAGAAATACACAGAAAATCTGTAATGGCCACGCAAGATCAACATAACCCCAGATAAATAAAATAGAAAACTCGTCCATAAGCTAAATAAAACGATTTTTATGTCATTTCTGAATTTTAAAATTATCTATTCAATGATGGATGTTTGATTACCGTGCAATTATTTTTCTTTGATTTTCCAAATTCTTCAAAAAAATGTCTGTCAATTATAGCCATAATATTTTACATACAAAGAAATGTACCCAGATTTTTACTGGATGTATTGGATACGCGCGTGTAAATAAATGCAATAAACAAAAAATTACTTCATATTGTTGCGAAGCTGTAAAGTTGTTTCCCTAACACAGTGTTTCTCAACCTTTCAGTATTTGCGACCCAATTTTCAATCAAAATCTTCATCGTCCTTCATACAATAACAATGTATACAACAGTAACGTATAGGGGGGGGGGGTATTCTCAGTTAAATATAGGAAAAGATCTCAGAGTTTCTATTTCTAATATTAAACTTTCCTTCGAATAACTTTTCTCTACAAGACAGGCCCAAGAAAGTCACTAATAATTATTAAACTTGATTTTAATTTAGTATTGATAAGTTAATTACTAAATACATTGTGCAGTACTGGTAAACTCCTATTTATAAGTTTATTACATCAGTATAAATGTGTATTTTATTTTTCATTTTGTCATACTGTATTTTTTTACTTTCCTTTCAGTAAATTAATCAATTTTTTTAATAATATTTTCTTTTCGATATGCTCGCGCCCCACAGGTTGGAAATCGTTGCCCTAACATGCTAATCTTATGGCAAGAAAGATCGTTTCCCAGAGGTTTTATTAGAAGCCAAGCCAATGAACTCCGACCTTAAAGACCACTTTGGCGACTAGGCGATAAATATGGCGACTTTGGAGACAAAACGAAGCGTTTAAAAAAACAAGGAATTTTGCTCTAAGAGCGGAAATATCAAGAACATTCGAGAGATTACTATGAGACGTCACTTTCTGTTGGAAAAGGAATAAAAAGCAAGCTCTCAAACAGGTTTGAGTCAGTTGAACTTCGGTCAGCAGTGCAAGCTGGTGAGTTTATACACATTCAGCACTATTGAAAGTGCTGTGACTGATATTTATTAGTGATCTGCTGCCTGTTTGAGTTATTAATTTATTTAAGTGCTGCTTAGTTTTGTTACATGCGCTACGTTTTTTTTATGGAATATTCTTAAAATAAAGAGTCATTTATTTTTTATTCTTCTGCTTGTTGGAATACATTCATGCACACCAACCAGACGACTTTTTAAAAAATATTTTCCTTTGAAATGCACAGGAAAAGAAATACAATATAGCAGAGATAGATTCGAGCTGATTGGGAAAGTAATCATTTCGAATAATCGAAAACTCGGTTAATAGAAACGAAATTATAAATCATGGTAATTTTTTTTCGACATATTTTTTCCAAAGTTGTTAATTTGAAATTATAAAAATAGGTCCACATGTAGTACCTCGTAATAACATTTTAACACACTCTTTTATTTGTTATAAAACTTCTTACATGCACTTTTTGAAACAGTTTTAGTAAGAAGTTTCGCGAATGTTTCTGATTTTCGCTGTTGCCGCTTCATTTTCCCAATGATCGTTTAAGAATATTTTCAAAAGAATATTTTCCTCGATTCAACAACGCGACACTCTCCGCCACATTTATACAGCCATTTTTTCTTAAATGCATGGAATTTGCTCACAGCACTATTGAAGTGTTTAAGAATAAAACTATATTTTTATTTTATTTTCTCCTAAATAACTTCCTGAGTTATAAGAGTTCACATCCCGATAACAACAGCATCGTGAAAATCGGATCCAACGCCAACTTTGAAACATTTTTCTGAAAAATTCCTTGATTTATTAAAAAAAACACACACGAATCGATTTTCTCACATCGGCCCGGTTAAAAGAGACCTCAGTTAATAGTTGACGAGGACGAAACCTGTGCTGGGACTCCCTTCATCAAACTTCCGCACGGGTGTTTGACTGATGAAGTCAGATGTAGCCTGCGCCAGGCCAACATACACAGGGTATCTTCACTGGAATCGGGTTTCGAATCTGGGAAGCCGGGACTTTGCCACGAGGCACCACGTCCTCCTTAAGCTGGGCATTCACGAGAAGGCTACGCTATGCCATTTGTCGCAAGACCGGTTTTTTTTCCACCCATTCAAGTCGAAATATAAAGCGGGACATTCATATCTCTTCCAAAATGGAAATTTTGAAACACGAGAAGGAAAAAACATTCTTCAAGGTCAAAAACCTATGGAAAATAGCATAACGGCTTTGAAAAGTCGGATTTCCAACCGAATCAAACTCCGGCAGTTCGTACGCCGATTTTTTTGGCGAGACCATTTGCGAGGATAGTCGACACATCAAGCGATTGACTACATCGGCACCCTGCTACGAGAGTAGCAAATCTGAAATCAGCGGAGTAGGGTAAGAAACGGGGGGATCGAAGATCAGCTGTAGAGGGGGAAAGAAGATCGCTCTCCCCTACTGTCAGCGCACTTTGGAACTTCAGATGAATGGACGTGCCTGATTTTTTGACTTGAATGGGTGGGAGAAAAACCAATCTTGGGCCAAATGGATGAAATGGAATACAGATGAATTGTCGGCTTAAGGCACGTCATTCACGGAGGCTTCAAAGAGCGCTACCGCCGCTCTTCGCCCCCGCCTTCTCCTCCCCACGCAGCAGATTTCCGATTTTCTAGCCTCGTCGCAGGGTCTCAATCTAGGCAAAATTATTGTTTTCCCTCTAGCATCGCAGCGAGGTCCTCAAAGGGTCATCCGGCCATTCCAAACAGACGTCAAACTATTCGGAATTTCAACCCTTCCATTCCGCTATGGTAATTTTCATTGTTCTTTCACACTGATGAAAGGTTTTTCCTTCCCGTGTACCAAAACTTCCAGTGTGGAACAGCGGCGAATGCTCCGCTTTAGGTGCTTGAAGGTCGCTTCCTTCAAGCACCTTCCTTAACTTTTGTCATGAATCCTTAATTAGATACTAGCGGTACCTTCACGGCGTTGCCCGTGACATCATGAATTTCAACAAAATTTTTTAAAAAGCCCACAATCTTCAGTTTCAGGTTCAAACTTTGAAGCCAGATTATGTATATAGCTCCTTCAGGTCATGTTTCAGTTTCAGTGAAAGTACACGCAAGATGAACATGTCTTCTGTAACTAAAGATATCAGCCTTCAAAAAGTATAAAAACAAACAATTAAAAATCATGATCTCTCGAAACGACGACAGAAGGTACGATCATATTGCAAAATCTCGCTGAAAGCGAAGGGATTATGACGTCACGTGGTTCCGACGAAATGCATGCTGGGAAACAACACCGCTACCTAGGTTACAAAGAGTCACGGAGGAAAAATTGGAGCGAAAATATTTTAACACTTCAGAAAAAAATTAATTAAAATTCAAGCATAAAAGATATTTTAACCGTTCTTATTTTAAATAAAAGAGAAATGAAATAAAAAATGAAAATGATAGCGTCATTAGAACGTCGGATGCATGAAATTAAAAATTAAAAATATTAGCAAAAGTGACTATTATTTAAAAATTTCTCAAAATTCAGTAACTTACAATAGAAATTCAAAACAAACTTCATTAGAACGAAACTTGTTTGTCCTATCCGATGGTGTATTGATTGCTTTTCAACGATCATTAGAAAAGATACTGCAACCGTAAACGTGCCGAAAATGACCCAAAACAACACAAAACATTAAATAAAAAATTTTCTAGATTAAATTTTAAAATTCGGGCTTCCAAGTGCATTGAATCACCATTACGACTACCTGCGTGTCAAGTTTCATGGCTGTAAGTGCGATAGATTCGTCTGGACATCCCGCACACGCACAAACATTGCCATTTAAAAGTATAGATGCTAGACTAAGTGTAATTAGAACCACCACAGATGCTGTACTGTTTTGTTTTACGCTCAACGAAGATAAAAGCGTCGAATCCATCAGAATTTCGAGATCAAATTTTTCTGATGGTTATGAATCTCCCTTTGGACACAAAAAATTAAAAAGAAAATTCCAGAGATGTGTCTGTCATTAAGATCTTTGTTTACATTTTGAGCAATTTTTTAGTAGAAAAAATGCACTGTCCTTTGACTTTTGGTGCGGCTTCTCAAGAATTCTCTGCTCGAAAATTTATGTATGCTACCTCATGTGTAATCGGAGAAGATTAAGAAAGTTTTCTCTAATCCATAAAAAATTAAGTTAATCACTCAGATGAATTCAAGAGACCTTCTATCTTTTATTCTTAATTACAAAGTATTAAGAGCAAAATTGGAAACAAACAGAAATAACAAACTAATTGCTTTTGAATTCAAAATTTATTGATGAATTTAATTTGGAGTTTCATATTCCTCATTCCTTTTTTAGGGAAAATTAATTCGTGACACAATTTCTGGTCAATAGTTTTTTTCAAGCCCATATATACGTTTGCAAACAAAAATAAATTATTAATTCATCAGAAATAAGAATGAATTTCATTTGAAACCTATTCGATAAATTTAAATTTGATATCTCACTCTCCAGATAGCAGCAAGTTTGATTTTGACTTGATATTGCCTTGTCATAGCAAATTTGACGCGTCAAACTTGAAGCGAACTTGTGGCAAGTTCACCGTGACAACTATCGCCATCCTCTCTTGCAAAACCCATTTGCTACAATTTCGCCGTGCAGCAAATTTGCAAAACAAGCGTGATGCAAAGATAGCACAAAGAGATAATTATCTTCGTCTCTGTTTTAAAAAAACATCCGATTTTTAATAGCATCTCCTAGACCGTCCTCCTTTTTATTAATTCAATAAATCAATAATAATTTGTAAAAACACTAACTTTTTTATAAAAAAAATTTTTGAAACATTTTCCATCTTTTTACTAAATATAGCATTCGCACTTTAAAGAAAACTATATCGCCTTTTTCTGAATGTTGAAATTTTACCAATTATAAACAAAATTAAACCGAAAAACAGTCAATGTTTGTTGAAAAATAAACTTATACATTTTGTCCCATTTTAAAATAATTACTTTTGAACTCTAATTTCATAATTTATTCTACTAACAAAACGTAGTTATTAGCGAAAATTGCTCTCTCTTTGACTTCAAATCATATTCGCAACTCAAAAAATTAACGAAATCAAGAAAATAGTTTAAAATAAATCGTATGCGAATCGAATTGAACGGTGTATTAGCGAAATCTATCTTCCCCTCTCCGAGTTTAACTGGCCGAATGGTTCGAGAGCCCTCTTCCCGAGCGCTAGGCCGCGAGTTCTATCCTGGGTTGTGTTCGTACTCTGTTTTTGCTATAGTTTGCAATGCAAGCTTGTTGCAAGTTCGTCCTATGGTGACTTCGAGGCTTGCGTTAACTTGCTGCAAGCTTGTTTCACACTTGCACACTTGTCGTGACAAATTTTCAGAAAGCTTGCAGATTTGCAGTGCAATCTGCTGCAAATTTGCTGCAAACTAAAATTGCTATCTGGGTCATCAGATGATGGTTTTTTAATTACTTTAGATTTTTAATTATAAAAGAAAAACTCCCGATTTGGCGTCACGTGTTGAAACCACGTGACGCCAAAATTATGCTTTACAAACCAATAAGAGATCAGAACAATACTTATTCATTTAATCCTCTCCGATTCCATCTATTCAGAAGGGTGCATGTAAACCGAAGTTGAATGTTTACAAAAACGTGTAAAACATTTAACTTACATGAAAGACATTTAACAGGGAATGTAATTCAATACAGAATTTAGAATAATACACAGGATAATGCATAAGCATTTCATAAATGCTGAAAGAAGCAAAACAGTATGATAACAGAATTTAGAATTGCGTAACTATTAAACGAAACAAATACTAACTAAAGCAAATACTAACTTATTAGTTCAATAGCATTAATAACATGAATCACAAAAGAGAATTCAGACCAGGAACCAGAACAATCGAGAACATAACACTAATTCAAAACTAATATAGCACACACGAAGCCAAAGTCAACCAAACTCAATCCTGTACCACTTTCAGCTCGTAATTGATGAACATCAAAATTATAATTGGATTATTATACGACGACGATTGAATTATATTTATAACTGCTTGCGCATCTCCTCCTTTTGTTAATTTCGGGAACTTGATTGCTCCATTCGTTTCCACATGTGCTGGAATGTATACCATCGACATTTGGAGCTCTACTGACAACTAGTTTTATCTCTACAGTGCTATGAATAGAGATGCTTTGATTCTAACCACAAGATGCAAGTTGAAAGTTATTTCAGAAAAAAATAACTAAAGATGTTTACTCCGTTTCTTTTAATGAAAGAAAAAAGAAACAAGAAAATCTTTCTATCAAGCTCGTATAAAAGACTGCTTGGTTCTTTAGACTGCCTTTTAATGCGATAACTGCCAACTCTAAAGATTAGATGAACAGTTTTCGCATCAACAAAGTTTTAGAAATTTCAGGACGAGCAACTTTAATCGAAAAGTCATTATAAAAACATTAGGAGAAAAGTTTTACGGATAAATCGTTTCCTTACTGTTACGAGAATAATACTAGTTTTCTATAGTTTAGCGGCCAAACATTTACAGGAGAAGTGACAGAAGTTTATCTTTCTCGAAACTAACTAGACCATTAAAAACTTAACCGAATTTCTTCTATCCGTTTCGTTTAGTTTGATCATAAAATATACGAAAAAGTAAGAATAATATCTTAGAAAGAACAGCAATTTTTTTGGAGATACTTTTTTAAAGAACCCAATTTTTACACATTTAAAAATGTACTAAAATTTTTTTATAATTTCTTCATATCCAATAACCCCTAGCCATTTCAGCATACATAAACGCTGATTAATATCGGCAAAAACTTGCGATTACTACTAATAAAGGCACTAATAATACAATATAAAAAAGGCTATTTAACAAGGAATGTGTTTAGAGTTTTAATGTTAAGTGTGCCTTTCTTGATGTTATTAAAATATTATGATTATTTTTTTACTGTTATATTTTTCAACTTTTAAAACTTTTATTCAGCTTCACTTGTTTCATGTTTTCAAAAATGGAATTTTGTTATCGATTAATCCCTCACTTTCTGATGTGGTAGAATTTTCTAATTTTGTATACTTGTGTATTCTACATGACTATATACTATTTTATATTTTCAAAAGTTAATTATTAGATAAATGATTAATTTAATTAAAATTTGATTCCATGCCAGTGGCCCCACCTGTCAGTAAATTTTTTTTAAATGTTTCAAGCTTCCATAATATCTCTTATATATTTTCCCAGCGAAATCGTTAACGCTCAGGAATGTGGGCTATGTGCCAAAAGAGATTCCAGACGGCAACAAAAAAAAATCAGACAGCTTTTTTTAGGGGGTTCCTGCTTTTATTATTTATGCTGATTTATCCAAGTGAATCCACGGCGGAACTTTCTGTTAATTTGTTTTTCCGACGTATCGAATATCTTTTTGTTGAATTATGAAGTATCGGTCGT
>BGPR01004880.1:58574-103588 GCA_013235015.1 Araneus ventricosus
ACAAGTACTACTGTCAATTTTCATTCATATACTATACTAACGTACTTATTTATTACTGTTCATTGCATCTTAATCGTCTGTAATATTTTCATGTCATTTTATGCCTATTGAGTTTTGTTTCCATATTTTTATTATTAGCATTGAGTTCATATTTTATAACCAAGAAACTTTGCATACAGCTTGTGTATTGGGATGTCGCCTTTACTTTGATTTATTTTTAACATATCTTTCTGCGTATGCCTATTCAACTTAAAGGGAACCTTCACGGTTTCGAGTTCGGGAGCATACTGCGGCGAAAAGAAAAAACAAAAGATACAGCTGATTTCACAAAACTTGGAAAAATTTTAAAACTGCGTTTCTCCAAAATCAATTATTGCTTTATAAGTTGTGCCATCGAATGCAAATTGTTTCATATACTTATTTCTATTATTGTTCCACGCACTTGGATACAATTTTCAATAATGAATCCGAAATCTATCAGGTGGTAAACGATTCTCGATGACATAGCTGCGCCCATTTTAGCTAGTATCGTTAACATAGAAATTATGTGAAATTTAAGGTCGGACTGATTTTCTGATTATATTTATCAAATTACAAACGATTGTTTTAGTCTTTCATTTTAGTGAACAAGAATCAGTTCAGCAGAGGAGGATTTAAATCAATAAATATAATTTCAAGAAAGCTAATAAATTAGAAATAAAGACTATTCCATTATGCTTACAGGATAAACATACCTTTGCAAGAGAATTTATTGCTTTTAGATTTCACACACAGCCTAATTTTATTTTTAACTTACATTTTTGAATTTTCAGAGATAAAGTGTGGAGTGTAAATCACAAATTAAAACATTAATCTTAATTAAACCATTAAATACAATCTAATCTTATCTTCGAATTTGTTATTCTTGAAACAAAATAGTTGTATTGATACTATAAAGCATTTCTTTGTAAGTTGCAGCCTTTATTCAACGTATTTTTTGTTTACTGAAGACACATTCTATCCAAACTCTATCTCGATTTTTGACACGAAGAGAGCGTTACAAAGTAGAAAATTAATGGCAATGCTGTTGAAACCTCTGCTTCCTCTCGAAAAATGACAGTAAAGATTCAGTAAAGTTGTGTTCTCACGAAAGAAAGTTGGGGATTGAGGAAAAGAAAGACGAAACAGAAAGAAAGATTCTCTGTGCCAAAGTCTTCATTCTTAGTAACAAGTACTATTGGTTAGAAGCTATCGATTGAGCCTCCTTCTAATCGTTTTCTGATTTCTACTTTAATACCGGTGGCAAGCGTCTGATTGATCCCAACATCCCTCTCTCCAGCAATTACTTTACTTCTTCCCTTGGTATCTGGTTTCGTTTCTCTTTGTATTCTATTCGCAGCGGCCGTCGTTTCCGTTATTTTCAAAGAAACACAGCGTTTGTTGAAAGTTAATAACTGTTCTATAAAACCTAAATAAATTATAAGTTTAATCTAGCGTTCTGAGTTTTCGTCTTTTGCAAAGAAGCAAAGCATTTGCTGCAAATAAAAAACTGCGTCAAAAAACCGTTATAAATTACCGATTTAATGTAATGTTAAGTGGATTTTTTTCCCCGAAAAACCAAACAAGCCATTTCTCGAAAATAATTTACAGTTGAAAAAATTATCGTCTGTCATTTTTTCAATCGTTTTTTTTTAATTCAGTTGCAATGCTCTTCGTTTTCAAGATGATTCGTTTCGTTATTACGTATTTTTTCGCTCAGAATACAAGGAACATAAATAACTGAAGAACTTTATTCTGTTACTTCGTTTTTTAATTTTTTATGCATGTAGTAAATCAATTCATTGCATACTTTGGAAGAAAGATTCTAGACTATTAGCTGATATAGATGAGTAAAAAAAGTTAAATTTTGTCAACTATTTTTGTCAATTTTTTTGTCTGTCAAACTCGAAGTGAGAAATATTGCAACATTTGTTACAAATCAAATGGTATTAACAAACGTGTATTTAAAATAATCTTCTCGAAACAGAAAACAAATTGAAGGTTTTAAGTGTTTTCTTCCTGGAGGAAAAAAACACGTTTCGTCGGATTTTTTTAATTAATAATTATCTCTAACTGTTTGACGTTTTTCCTCTCAAAAATGAGTTTGGATAAATTCTTTTTTTATTTCATTTAGCAAACCTGTGTTGGATGAAATGCCTATATATTCTCAACACAAATCTTCATATTATCAAACAAGATTATTAGAACTAGTTAATTAAAAACTGCAATGCACCGGAGGTTGAGAACCTTGAGTACGTGCACTCCGTCTAACAGACACGTCGTTGGTCATATTATCAACAGTTAAAAAGAATTATTATAATCAATTTTACTCTGTTTCTAGAATTTATGGAATCATAAATTCCACAGGAAAAGCATTTCTTCTAAACTTTAAAAAGTAAAATTGTCCTTGCCTCATGTTTCTGAAATATTTTTTTCTGTCCCTAGAATTTATAGCTATATAAAAATGCTTTGCAATGTCTTGAATTGTTGTTCTTCTGTCTGCTAGATTATCCTTAATGATACTAATTTTTTTTCTCATTTTAAGAAATGATTATAATATTCTGCTTCTATATTATTTTTCATTTCAAGAAATGAATATAATATAATGATTCTAGTATTATATTTATGGAATCATAAATTCCAAAGGAAAAACATTTCTTATAAACTTTAAATAGTAAAACGCTCCTTGCTTCATGTTCGTGAAATATTTTTTTTGTCCCTAGAATTTATAGCTGTATAAAAATGCCTTGCAACGTCTTGAATTGTTGGTCTTCTGTCTGTTAAATTATTCTTCACGATACTAATTTTTTTTTCTCATTTTAAGAAATGAATATAATGGTTTCATATAAAATGTGACTACCCCAGAAATAATTTTCAAACTCTCAAAACTGTTTTGCTATCAAAAATCCTCACAAATTAGTAGGATTAATAGAAAGGTAACCTGCTGTTATTTTTATGCACTGCTCTTTCTTGCACTAGTTTTTAATACTGTGTAACTTTGCTAATTCGAACGTTTTTAATTCGAATTCAACATTAATGCGAAATTTTTTCACTGTTCCTTAAGTTTCCTATTAACGTAAAGTTAAAATATAGTCTTTAATTTGAATTTATTTTGTTTAAGTGGAAATCAAAATTAAAATCTGTAAAAAAACTATATTTCAGAATTATTTTTGTTACTTAGACTTCTTTGTCTTGTATCCACCATATCTATTTTATTTTACGCCGCAAAATATCCAATCAAAAAAACAATCAAAAATTTCTCACTTTCTTCAAATACTTTGAACACATTAGAAGTGAATTCTACCTTTCTTTAAAGTTTTATTGTGAAATTGCATTCAAAGAGCTGTTGTTTATTTATTACAATTATTTACATGTGCATTAAAATTATTTTTTAAAGATTATTTAAAAAGATTTTAAATAATAATTATCACATTTTTTTAAAAAATTACTTTATATTTATTTACTTATTGTGTATTATTTATTAATACATTGAAATATCAAAAATAAATCTTTATAGCCATTTTTAGCTTAAAAATTGTCGTTTTCAGTTGCAGCACTCAATTTCAGACCCAGGTTTTTCATTCGAATTTTTAATATTGTCCTATTTTATTGCCTAAATCTCTTATATTGTGACGCGTAACTCAACATAGACGTCAAGTGTCATTGAACGTCACAACCTATTGTATAAATCAGCTGAGTGTTGCACAAAAAAATTTATAGGCGAATTGTTTAAAATTGAATTCAAGTCCCTTTACTTACATTTATTTCTATTTTTTCTTATAGATAAAGAAGAGTAAGTAGTTCTTTCGTCTTCATTGATCGTATTAGACTAAGTCTGATCTAAATTACATCAAAGTTTGATCGGAATTTATACTATATTTAATTAACTTTACTTAAATTATTTATAAGAATACTTTTTTAGAAGATATGATAGCTAATATATACATTTACCGGCGAGTTGGTCAGAATTATTATTAGAATCAAGCCTAAAACAGCACAGTCCGATGCAGGCTTTTTCCGTTTATGCTTTTAGAACTCAGAATAATTAAGTGGAAACATGAAAAATGTTTCCGAAAGGCAATTTACTATTTCTTTCGCATAATAAACAACCAAGCACCAAGAAATAACCTAATTTTTCTGCTCAAACATTTGCGCAAAATGTAAACAAACAGTAAGTTAATAACGACTGATACATCCGCTATAAATGATGTAAATCCAAATTAAAATGACATGGGCAGTTATGTTTGCCGTGTGACTGTGACGTCATATCAGTTGAAACCAATAAACCAATCTCTACTAATAATAAAGGAGAATGTGTGTGTGTGTCTGTGTGTTGGTCCTCTACAGAGCAGACCGCTGGACCCAGAGCTACAAAATTTGGCACAAACATACTTTGAAGGGTGGGAATGTGTACCTTTGGAGCTCTTTTTGGAAACTTGAATTAACATTTTAATTAATTAAAAATTAGGCGAAATTTCGTCTTTTTTCTTAATAACTTTTGAACATATTACAGCACAAAAATTATTTTCCCACCATCTAGAAGTGCGAAAAATTACCTTTTCAATGATATCAATTATGTTACCGTACAATTTTTCTCTAATTTAATAATTTTTAAATATACTTTTTGGCATAATTTAAAACAATACTTTTCATTGCTTCAAACCGTTTTCATTGTTTAAGCAAACATTTAATTGAGTGTTTCTCTTTCATTGTAATATCTAAATACATTTTGCTTTTATATTTTATTTCATCAAAATTTTTGTGGAATCTGTAAACCAAGCTCTCTGAGATATTACGTATATTAAGAAGTATATCCAGTAAGCTGCATGATTATGGCTGCAATGTTTTCATTCTCTTTTCAGCATGTTTTAATTCAGTTAACATGCCGCTGGCCATAAAATGTGCTGCGCCATTTTAATGTAGAAATCAAATGCATATTTCGCAAGAGGAACAAAAAGAGAAGATGGCGCTGAAAACTTGCAGTTAAATGTTACATGGCATGGTCAGTTATTTGACTCCATAAAGGACATTTTGGTAGATAATGAATAGAATAGGTACAAGGCCACTAAAGAAGCATGGGTTAAATATCTACCACAATCTGAAGTTTGAAATTACCTTGTTAAGGCAACTATGAATATAAAATTATTCAAGATTCAATTGAAATCATATTCACGGCGAACAAGCCTAGTTGGCGGCTAGTTAGAAATAAAAGCAGTTCGCCACTTTTTCCCCTCTCATCGGTTCCATATTCCATACGCCGCTAGTTTGAAGGCGTTAAAATCCTTTATTTCTTTGCCAACGTAGAGGAAATTTGCCGAAGTTGGACGTCATCAACATTTTTTAATGTACGCAGATAGAAAAGAAAGTTTAATTAAATAAAAAGAATTTTTTGTAGTTTATTTATCTTCAAGAATTAACTTTTTGAAAGAAGAAAAAAATAAAATAAAACGTGCATCATCTGTCCATTTAAGGAAACTAGCATTCCAAATTGGCCAACGAATCGGCCCTACCAATTTCTTTAACCAAAACTAAAGTTAAAGTAACTTTATGATTCTCAAACTTACACCAGGTCATAATGCCTGAATCCAAGCATGACGTTTTATGCTCTGTATCATTTCTTTTTCTTCTTTTGTTCCATCACATATGACACAAAATCACATAGCCTTAGTTGCATAAAGTGTAAGGATTATTAGCCTTTTGTTAAAATATTCCTTCGATGATATGTAAATTTGAACGTTCTTTAACGGCAGCCATTTGGAGCTTTCTCCAAAATTTGATTCCATAAACCACATTTACATCTTTGCAACATAAGTTGCCAATTTTAGGGTCCAAATAGTTTTCAGAATTGAAGTTACGGTATCAGTCCAATTTCGGCAACTCTCCCTACATTTGTAGTCGCCACTGACCGAGTGCAGCAAGGTGACGCATGATAGAAGCGACAAGATTTCCATCTTGAGAATATGAATAAAACTCCTACGGACTTATAATGGACGAAGCTGTGAAGAACGTACAATAAATGAATAACCAAGAATAATATACAGTAACAAATAATAAGAAAAAGTAAAAATCTAGAACCAATAATTAAAACACTAACTAAATAACACTCCCATAGTAACACTAAGAAACAATAAAATATGCCAGAAGACATCCAAAAGAGATCCAATAGCCCCATAGCCCAGCATACCATATATCCAGGACTTTTAACCCTATGAGTCCTATCCCGCCTCAAACCGCCCATTCGACAGATGTCGGACTCAAGCGGTTTCGGGCGCCTGGGTGAATTTTTTTGGGGAAAATGTAGTTCCTTTCTTTGTTGACAATTGATCGGGAAACCATAGGTGTCGACCTCCTGGAATTTCTGTAAATAACGTGGCGATTCCATTCTGTTTTTGTGAGAGAAAATTCACTCCAGGTTTTGAGGCAATGGAATTTTCACTCTAGCCTGGTTCAGAGAGTTAAAGAACCCAAGATTCTCCAGACCCAGATGGCACAAGTAGTTGAGGAGGCCCGGGTCTCTATGCTTAAGACTTTTAACTCGAAGTACTCTATATCTCCAGTAATCCAAGAATAGACCTCTTATTATTGCATTTTTATTGGTTATTGCATTTACTTTTATGCTATTATCCGTTCTACTTTTTCGTCCTAACAGATTTTAAGCATTATATGTATGTGTTAATTTTTGTTGTTACTTGTGGTTTTATATATAAAGTAAGAGCCTTTGCATTGTAATAAAGTACTCCCCACACTAGGTGGCTTGAGCACTTGTGACCAGTCCTTCTCCCCACTTGTTTGGGTGAGCTACTGTGATTTATAATTCAACCTGTTTTAATTCATTGCCCCTGTTCAGAGCAAAGTGTGTAAAATAAATTCAACTTGCTGTCTCATCGCCGGCCTTTGTAGGACTTACACCCGTTTGGGTATGCTGGTGGGTGTGGGTCTAAAACTATAAAAAAAGGACAAATCAATTACAATCACTGGCAGAATGTTTTATTTAGTCATTAATAGTGCTTCCCTTTCATTTTATCGATATGTGCCCTACCCTAAATCGCGCAATTATATTTAAGTGGTCAGCTAGAAAAATAACACTGCTTATAACCACCGCAAATACGATCCTCTGACATTCCGAAAAAGTGCATGCTTCCACATGTTGAAACAGCTTTTTGAATCAGATGACACAGTTTTTTAATAAATGTTACAAATTTTTTATACCCAAATAATACTATTACCCTCTTTCTTAAAATTGTTTTCAACAGGCTGTGTTCATAACACGTCACACGCTAGTAAAATAATTTCCTTGCAGTGATGGCAGAAAATATGGATACTTTCTGAAACTTTCTTGATCCGAAAATTTGATTTTTTTTATAGAGTAATTCGTCGCTTCACAAGCTACACCACCTATCTCAAATTTTTGAAATTTCAAAGAGGAAGAAAAAACTGAATTTTTCGCAATCTATAACGAATATTTCTGACATTTTTCCATATCTGGTAGGAACATGCGGCCTCATGCTCTTACCAGATGTGAAAAAATTCAAAAATATTCGTTATAGATTGCGAAAAATTCAGTTTTTTCCTTCCTCTTTGAAATTTCAAAAAATTGAGATAGGCGGTGTTGCCGGTTTAAGCGACGAATTCTTAATTTTTTTTAGAATCTGCAGTAGTTTGATGAGTGAGTCTTAGCATTAGGATAGGAAATGTCCTCGAATTGTGATTACCGCAGAATTCAAGGCATTGTTCCACAGAATATCGGCAGTGTATGTGAACCTTATTCAAGTTAAATCTGTTTTCGTGGTTCTTCGTCATCTGACCACCTTTCAAAATACAATATTCGTCTCAAAATATTTCATGCACATCTTCAAACAACGGTTGATTATCTAGCAAATCCAATCATTAAAATCAATTCTTAACCCTTTCAATACTATGGACGTGCATACTTACTCGAAATCTCGCATGCGCGTAAATACGCTACAACAAAACTGCTGAGATGAGCATATTTTGATATCCTTTTGAACACCAAAAGTATTTATTTTTTTTACATGAAAAGAAAATTTGCTGGAACATCTAATTCAATTTTTGCACTTTAAATAATTATTTTAATGCGTAACTAATAAATACTCTAGTGCTGATATAAACGATGATCCTGAGAATTTGACAATCATTTTTCCTTAAGATTTTGGCATTGAAATTGTGCTCTAATTATATATTTTCTTGCTATAGCCAAAATATACTTAGAATATGGTTTAGACAACTATGGCAAACTAGACTACAATTTATACCTAGTTTGTACTATAGAACACTTAACTTAAAACTTAAATACCTAAGTGCAAATTATTATAAGAGCACTAATGTTAAAATGTTATGGTTTATAAAGCAGTTTGTATGCGTTTGAATCTGTAAAAATATAAGATAAAAGTGGGCAACAGTGAAATGGTATTGTAAATTTTCTTGAAAACAGAACATCCTATTTTTAGCGGAATGCCTATCGTGTAACACTGAATTCGACAAATTAATTCAGTTCAGATTCCGGTAATTGTTGACATTCCGTGAATTTTTCAATCAAAAAAAGAAATTGGGGACTCAGCTAAAGATTTGAAGAGAACTCCTGAGATGTAACTATGCACTTTTCTTGGTGACTTATAATCAAGTACCAGTTAAGTCAAACAAGACGTCAATGTGCGGTTTTTAAGAAAGAAAGCATTTACCAGAAAGTTCATGCTATTATTGTTTAGCAACGGATTCGGAAAACCTCCGCGTTTTTGCGCATGCGCCCGGCGGAGTTACCTTCATCAAAATAGGGGGAAATGAAGAATGGAAGGATGATGTTTACATTTTACTGAGCTTGATCTAACAAAGAACTCCGGAAATGCTCTCATTTGACTCATTGCCTGACACCCCTTTCCGGTGTAAAATTGTCCAAAAGTGGTAGTCTCGGAATCCGTTGCTGAACAGTACAATACTTCTTTTATTTATACTTTCGATAAACAACTTTCTCGTTACAAAAAAGTCAGCGCATTGGCAAATGTTTGAGTAACCAAGAAAAATGCGTAATAATCGAAAAGTTCAGCTCATTATAAATATGAACATAATTAAAAAGTTAGAATTTAAAGGGTTAAGTTCATTCTATAATTATTCTATTTTTCTCTAAACTTAACGCTTTACATTTCGAAATATGTGATTATGTTCCCTTTTTATGTTGAAGTTCGTAACCTTCGTACTTCTCTTACAATAATTCTTAAAAATTTATGTCTTTTCTGTAAAATGAAAAAATTATTATTCCTGTAGAATTTCATTGAAGGAAAAAGCTTCGCACTTCAAGTCTGCAATAAAATTCAGTGCTTTTCCGTTTTCGTCATACATTTAAACTGTAAACTATTTCAGCTGTGTGAATTTCTACAATAAACAAATAATTTATTATAGTTAAGGAATTCCGAGCTTTTCCTAAATTTCTATAAAATTGAAGAAAGAAATATGCAAGAGAATGACCTCAATTTTTTGTAAATTTTAAATGAGACGAAAATTTCATTAGAAAAATGCGTGTATGTCTGGCTGCCGGAAGCGAAAAAACAGCAGTTAATGGAAGAAGCTGTAAGCAAAATCGGGACGTGCTGCTAAGGGAACATTCATTCATCCGGGATTATTGAGGCTGTAGGGGATTCTGGGAACCTTGAGGATTGATTTAGACATTTCGTAATCAAAATGGCGACAAAGCTTTACTTAAAGGAGTAAGTATGACGTCTGAGTAAGTGTGCTTTATTTCTTTCCATGACAGTGACGTTTAATCATGTCTCACTGTGAGTTTTTATGAATGTGAAAAATAATTGTCTCTTGGATCATTATTGCCTTTTTCCTTCCAATCTAAAACTGAAAATTTAAATGGGATATACTTCTTTGAATATGAAAATAACTTACTTTAAAAACATGTTTAGGGACTATTAAAAAGTTTCATTATCTGTTAAACTTTTTAGTTTCAGTTTTCAAATAGTATTAAACGTATTCCGATATGATAATGATGCATGCATGGCTGTATAAAACATGTTTAGCTTCTGTATATAGTTTTAAAAGACTACAAGATGTCATATTTCTTGAAAGTATTCAGAAAAATATTTAATTGTTTAAGTTTAATATAAATAAAAACAATGAGCATATACAGTGCTTATCTTATTTTTTTTATAATTTAATGACATTTTTCAGCGCATTTGTAGTATTATTCACAATATAATGATAACACGCATGGAATCATTATAATTAATAAATATATTACAATAACCTTGATAATAATGAACAACTTAAGTTGTAGACAGTTGTGATGTAGTAAAATCATAGTATTCATTGTGATATTATTAATATAATAGTTTAATAATTGCTACATGTATAAAAATAATATGTATGTATAAAAATTAAAAAATCTACCGAAAAGTTATGAAGCATGATTACATTAATACACTACAAGGAGGTAGAAACGAAAAGGGGAAACTTCATAACCACTCGTCCAAGAAAGATTAAAAGTCCCCAATAAAGAGAAATAAATACCCAAGTCAGCTAAATCAAATCTCAATAAGAATGATTTTGACTAAACACTGATACAGACAGGGTCGCCGACAGCCGAACTGGGCCCTGGGGCAAAGTACTGGCAAGCATACACATATCACACACACATATTCTTAAAAACAAACACTCAAAATGATCAATAAAATGATTCGATGAACAACGACCATACGACAGTGGCAGCTGGTCTTCCCCCGTCCTCCTCATGCGAATTATGACTGTGGTCTCTAATCAGAGGACGGAAGTCTTTCTTCCAGTTTCCTGGTTACGTCACGTATTGTTACGAAAATCTGACTTCTATCCACTTTCTGTAGTTTAGATTAGTATAATGATAATATGCAAGTTTTATACAGGGTGTCCACTAAAGTCCTTCTACCCTACATTAACTTGAGAACGGCGACAACTATTGCCAAACAAGTGGTGTCTAGGTATAGTAAAGTGATCATGCGCTACACGGTGAGATCGGTTACAGCGCCACCTGGCGGCAAACAACTGAGTTAGAGTTTCTATCTCGAAAACGGTACAAGATACGAGGAAACAGTTAATTACAAAATTGCAGAGCGTCTTCGATTTAGTGCGAAAAGACACCTTGTTCACATTAATACGGAGAGCAGAACGCCTAAAATCCACAGTTATTGTTCACATCTTCCGAAATTGTGATGTCACAAGACATGGACAAAAGGAGAAAATTTTATTTTTCGGGCAAAAAATGACACCATTATGCTTTTTCTTGTGAGAATAACTCAAACAACAGGTGTATGGACCTTCCAACCAACATTGCAGGACTTTCGATAACTTATTACAGTAGCTGTGCTAGCGAACCAACTGATATGCTAAAATGCGTGCAAAGTGAAATTCAAACAAGAGCCCAAATCTTTGTTGTAGATGACGGAGAGCAGTTTGAACACAAAAATAAAGGTATCTTGTAATAAGTAGTTGTTTTTTCTCTTTTTAACCCGTTCTGAGACATCACAGTTTCGGAAATTGAGAACAAACAAATGTACATTTTAAGCGTTCTGTTCTTCGTATTAATGTGCAAAAGGTGTATTTTCGTACTAAATCGAAGACGTTCTACAATTTTCTAATTGATTTCCCCCCGTATCTTGTACCATTTTCGAGATAGGAACGCTAACTCTGTTGTGTGCCACCAGATGGCGCTGTAACTGATCGCACCATGTAGCGCATGGTCACTTTACTATACCTAGACACCAAGTTTGTGGCCATAGTTGTCGGCGTTCTCAACTTAATATGGGGTAGAAGGATTTTCCTGGACATCGTGTATTAAGAGAAAATAATTGCAAAATATAGCTCAACTCATACCCGGCCTCATATCCCATTTATAAAAATAAGACACTCTTGAAAATAAGAAAAATATTCCTTATCCCGAGCCGCCGAGCCCCCCTCTGGGCCAGGAGCCCGGGATTTTGCCCCTCCTGTCCCCTCTCTGGGCGGACCTGGACACAGGATGGTTATGTAAACGGTTTACATTAAATGAAACATAATTTTAACACTAATAAGTTGTGTTAAATGAAACATTTAATCTCAATCTTTACTAAAATTTTAATTTTATTATTTAGATAATTGTTGACATGGTCATTTTTGAATGCATTTACACATCAGCAGGGATTTGCAATCAACAATCTTTAATGGTTTTAAGTGTTCTCTGCAACATTACGAAGACTGGTTTTTCACGCTTTACGGATGCTTTTGATTATTTAATGGTCTTCTATTTAGCGGCATCTTATGGAACAGCAGAGCTGAAGCATTTCCTACAAATGTTTCAAATATTTTTTCAACATTTCAAATATTAGTTCAACATTTCTCGACAACATCCATACTGAGGTTCGATTATCTTATTGAATGAAAGATAGCAGCAGCTTGGTTGTGAACACCAATTGCAGTTCCGAAAAACCTTACCTCACATTGAGAGTTCGCTATGAACTAATCCTTGACTGCAATTCCGGATTGCTTGAAAAAATAATTAATAAACAAGCCGAAATGACGTATAAATAAGGAAAACATAGAGGTAATGGGGGGATAGTATTATTTGCTTTGCATAGCGGAATATTCTCTGATTCTTTATTTTAGGGAAATTTAAAAATTGGCAAACAATAATGATATTCAAATCTTTCTTACTGTTCCGTTACTTTTTCCCGCTTCCTCCTCCAGAAGGAGCAAGCACCACGAGTACATGGATGAGAATTCACCGGATAAGTAGGCGGGTTCTCGTTTCTCCTGAGAGAAAAAGGGCGTAAACGGCGTGTGGATGTGTTGGCTACATTTCATGAAACGGGAAAGGTTTGTGCCGGGGCCGGTAATGACTATTAGGTAACAGGCCATAGTTGCCGCGTTACTGTCGCGGCGGCTCGGTCATGCAGTGTTTCCGGGTGCTACGGCAGGACAAAGTAAATCATCTATGCTTTCCCTTTTCCCCCTTTCCTAAATGATTTTTTAACCTTCTCAGACCGAGCGAGGCACTCCCGGGCTGTCTAAAAATTTCCCCTTAACAGCGGCGAAGCCTGGTCTGAGGCGGTTGGCTTCTTCTGAGCGAAGGGGAGGTGAAGTTCTGAGATACCTTAGGAGTTAAGCGCGGTAGGGGGTCAAATTATTCTTGCCAACCATAGCCCATTTCTCTGCGCCTTAAGGGAAGGTTAGGAAATCTCTCGGCTTTAAAGGGGCTAGAAGAAATATGTCGCCTCGGGATTAAAGAGTTAAATCAAATTTTGAATTATTTCGCCTTGATATTTATGTGACTAACTGTTTTCTTCGTTTTATTTACGTATTCCAAGACAAGACCAAAAAAAATTCAAAACAGGGAGCAAGATCGAAAAAAAAAATCAAAATAAAAACATGCAAAATTGTGAAATAAATCGTGACAAAATGACGATCAATTTTTAAAACAAATTTTTAAAAAGCAAGAAGTGTTATTTCCCCCATTACGGGCGGCACATGTGAGGACTCCTCAGATAGAGGTACGATCTGTCATCTGTGTGGAGGCAATTCAACCCCGCACCATTATTGTAATCCACCAGGGAAGCGAGAACCTACTTATAAATATGGCAACTTCTCATCCCCACATTTGAGAACCTTCTGGTGGAACCAGTGTTCCAGGAACAAGAAAACCTTTTTGAAAGTGGCAAATCAAGTTGAGGGTAAGTGGAAAGGTACGCGGTATTATAAATGCACCCAATTAAGTAATCCTGAATGTGATCCTGATGCATTGAAAATAGTCGTCTAGTAACGTGACTTTCATGTTGTTCTGAATCATTACAGACCACCACATTCTTTTTCTACATTTTGTTACTGGTACGATTAAAACATGAAGGTAAAAAATACATAGATGAGTGGCAAATCCAGGGGGCTATGGAGCTGACACAGACACAGAATTCAAACACCAGTAATCGATATTCTGTGTAATTAAATTCCATATTTTAAACAAATATGGGTTTTTTTTTCATACAGTTCTTTCTGTAGCCCTAATATACGTTGAAGCATTTATGACGTCGTTCACCAGTGAAGAGACCATGCATAGCTTTCTCTAGTAATTCATATCCAACATCCAATAAAAGAATTAAATTTACATAGAGAAGACAGTACAAGTTTTCTTCTTTTAGAACTGATACGGCTTCTATTAACTTCAGTTCTATAACTATGCAATTACAGAAAAGTGTATCCAAGCTTATTCTTCGTGGTAAAGTTGCAAAAACGATAACATCGTGTTTGAACGGATGAAGATTTTTTTTTTTCGTCTTCTAGTTTTAATACTGTAACTGTTACTGTAAATATGTAAAAATATTTTATGACTTTAAAAACTGAAGTCTAAATGCGGAAAACGATATAAGTGCCAAAAAAATTCAAACACTATTTTCACATGAAATTGTGAGCATTGCTTTACAATATGGTAAACGTGAAAAGTGCCTTGTAGTCTTCAAAGTAGTGTAAAATAGTACGTAAATAGTTCGCGTACAAGTCCTGGGGCAAACAAAAAATAGTTTTTTACAATTTGCCAACATTTTGACATTTGGCACGTACACGCTTGCCATTTTTAGTCCTCAATTACTTAAAGACAAACTGTTTCGAAGTTTATTTCAGAAAAAAAAATGGAGAATGTGAGGAGTATTGACAAATCGACATTCTGCCAGCATTTTGATGCCGGAGTATGTTTCAAAATGTCTTCTTTTCAAATGTTATGACTTGTTTTCGGAAATGTTATTTTTCGACCGGTTAACTTTCCATCTATATTTTCTAAAGGAAAATATTTTTAAAATATACTTTTTATCTCTCACTTTTACAGTCAAATGAATAAAATATACGGTATTTCTTTTATATTTGTTTAAAATTAAAAGAATAAATGGAGTTCACAAGAAAAGCAGCTTTAGTTACAATACATTAAGTTTTTGTTCAAATACATACAATTGATTAACTATGGAATAAAGGAAATGAAACATTTCGATATTTCTGGAAATTTTTCGAATCGGCTATTCAAATTCTGAAATTTTGGTTTTAATTTACTAATTAATCCCCCTTGGGACTAATTTCTTCGCCATTACTGATAGTTCACTCTCATTTCACTTGTAAAATTCGCTATCAACTCTAAATTCAAATATAATTAATAATTAAATCAATCATCCTATTTGTTAGTTGTGTTCAGTACTACTACGTTCAAAAAGCAACGGATGTTTTAAATATTTTCCAAATGTAAATGAATTATGCCATTTTTCGCAGAAAAGACTGTGTCCCACTAGTTAGAATAGGTTTCATCCAATTCAAATACGAAAACCTCATGCGCGTAGCTCGTGATTACAGGCATTCAAAGCTTCCTGTCGAGGGAAGGCCAAGTCTTGGGTACGCCATCACAATAATACTCCGGCTCACAGGTACTTCCCAATGTCAAATTGCCCGTCAAAACATCACATTCTGACATTTTCACAACCAGCTCATTCCCTCGATCGCGCACCATGCGACTTTTTCCTCGAATGAAGAATTTGCTTAAAAGGCAACGATTCGCAAGTTCCGAAGAAGTGAAGCGACGAAGGCACTGAATGAGATGGAAAAAGGAGACTTGCAGTCCTTATTTATATTTTTTATAAACGGTGGCCAAAATGCATTTTTGCACATGGAAGTTATTTCGAAGGAAACACCAAATAAGCTGGTTCCAACTAAATTCATTCTTCCATAGTAAAATAAGTTGCGATACTTTTTGAATGAATTAGTATATTCTTCGTCTTACTCCGATCTTATTTTTCAAATCGGGCATGAACTCGATTTTTTAAATTTATTACGCCTATCGAATTGGGCCTCTTTTACTTTCAATGTTATTGTGTTTGTTAAAGATGTTAAAGGTAATAGAAAACAAGATAAATCCCATAATTTCCTATTTGCATTTTCAGCAATGGGTAGCAATAGAGGAGTGGAGGGGGTGGTAAAATCAGGCATGAAAAGAAAACAATTTTATAACTAAGAATACTAGTTCAATCATTATGTAAATAAAAAATAACTATTGGAATTCATTCACATTTTTCACTATTTTTTCGGTAAATTGTTGATATGGGAAGAAAAGACTGGTGGTTAACGCGTGGTTGCTCAACCTATCTGGAGATATCGAAGATGGAGGAGCGACGATGGAGGAGTACTTAATTACAACGAATTACTTTATTAATAAATTGTTTTTTTTGTTGATTTTTTTATTATTTTGAGGTTTATGTGTCCTTTGTAGCTCGTAAAGACAGGTCGGTATGTTGCAAGTTCGCCCGGGCGGCAAAATTTGCAGTTATGCCACTGATTTTCAGCGGTAACACTGAGGGCGG
The DNA here is from genome assembly GCA_013235015.1 of Araneus ventricosus. Lineage (NCBI taxonomy): Eukaryota > Metazoa > Arthropoda > Arachnida > Araneae > Araneidae > Araneus > Araneus ventricosus. The sequence continues at coordinate 74,942 of BGPR01004880.1, forward strand.
AATCTACGAAAAATCAACATGCTTTGTTTTCAGATATCCTTCTCTTCTCAAAGTTAATATAGAGGAAGTCTTCCTTCCAGCTGGGACGTAAGCGCAAGTGCTTATCCAAGCAATCAAGTTTCGACTGAAAAAGCAATTAGTTTCCTAATTCTGTTCTTTTCCCATCTTTGCTCTTAATATCACGTGATTAAGAATAAGAGTGGGGAATTCTGTTGGCCTCTTTCTTATTTTTCCTTTTTATGGACTTGAGAAGAGGTTCTTAATCTATGCGTCCCAACCACAAAGGAGGTCGAATGCATAAATATTTGGATAGCGAAATTATTGATAACGAGTACTTTTGTCAGATTTTTATATTTTTATGTTGAAAACTATTTCAGAAAGTAATTTTCATTTCAAGTATTTCACTAAAATTCTCCCAGTTAGCTAAATTTCTTTGGGTCCGGCTAATGTTTCACTTTCTTTCCTTTTTACTTTCTCGTATGCAAAGTATACAAAGAGAAAGTATTGTAATCGTCAAAAAATTCGAACTCGAGATTTTGACGGATCTCCACGTTTTGGACCTCCCTGAGTCCGAAAAACACAATTTTGGAATTATGTCTGTCTGTGAACACGATAACTCGAAAACTATGAGAGATACAGGTATGACATTTGGTATGTGATCTTTACACATAATTTGTAGGTTTTTATCACATTTTGGACAACATCCGTCCACGGGAAGTCTGTCTGTCAGCGTTCATGTGAACACTCTAACTCAAAAGTTTGAATAGCTAGATGGATAAAATTTCGTACACAGTACATATTTTTATCATCATGAATGTAGGCTCGTATCAAATTTTGGACCAAATCCGTCGAAGGGTTGATGTCTGTCGGACTGTATAATTAATCGCAATAACCTCTTAACAAAATTACTTAGATTACTAAAATTTGGTATGTGGCCTTCTTACCTTAATTGTAGATTTGTATCCAATTTTTGTGTCAATAGGTTAAAAAAAGGCGTTCAAATTGCATAACTAATTTTTCTAATCCGAATCTCCATACGCATGCGTACTGGTAGCAATCTCTGTGCAGGCGGAAAGAATTACGTCATTTTGTCCTTGAGCCGGCAAGAGTGGAACCTAGCAGTGTGTGAAAGATGCGTTTTAATCGGCACGCGTCTCTTTGAATTTGATTCTTTACCTAAATATTTTACAGTCACTACAATCTACAATGAAAAACCTTCCGATAGTCATTGGATTCTGGGTTACAGTAGGTTCGAATTTTTTTATCCACGCAGGGGGAGGGGAAACAGCACCTTTTTGGGGAAGTATACGACAAAGTTTAGGGGAGACCATTCCTGTTGGTTGAATTTCGCGTATATAGAATTATACAAAGAGAAACTATTGTACGAGTAATCGTCAAAAAATTCGACCTCGAAATTTTTATGAATCTCCAAGTATCAGTACAATTCTTGAGTCCAAAAATCCATCTTCGGAATTATGTCTATCCGTGTGTCGGTTAGTCTGTCTGTGAAGACGACAACTCAAAAACACAACGAGATAAATGAATGAAATGTGGTATCTAGTCTTAACACCAAAATTGTAGATTTGAATCAAATTTTGGACGAAATCCGTTAACAGGAATTTTGTATGTCCCTCCGTGTATACAGGGTGCCCACTAAAGTCCCTTAACACAATATTAAATACCGAATGGCTGCAGCTATCTGCATAAGAGTGGTGTCTAGGCATGGTAAAGTGACTACGCGCTACTGGATGAAGCCACTTACGGCGCCATCTGGTGGAAAACGGTGGAGTTAGTGTTATTATCTCTAAAACGGTACGAAATAGAGGAAAAAAGTGAATTGCAAAGATGTTGAGCATCATCTATTTAGTAAAAAAGACGCCTTATGGTCATGAATGCTAAAAGTAGAACGTTTAAAATGCACATTTGTTTGTTTTCAGCTCCGGAACCTACGGTTCCAACATGACAGTCAGCCGGCGCACAAAACATTATCAGTGAAGCAGTACCTGGTGGAGGAATTCGGGGTACAAATAATCGGGTATGGTGGTTTCCAAGAGTGACCTCCACGTTCACCTGATCTTACTCCATTGAACCTTTTACTGTGGGGATACCTCAAACAACAGGTGTATGCGACCCCTACGCCAACATTGCAGGACCTTCAACGACGCATTGCGGATGTTTATGCCAACGTGACACCCGCTATGCTACACCGTGTGCAACGTGAAGTTCAAGCAAAGGTCCAGATGTGCATTGTAGCTGACGGTAGTAAAGGTATCTTCTGATAACTAGTTGGGGTTTTTTTCCTAAGAATGTCTTGTCACGTGTCAGTATAGGAAATCTCGAACAAACAAATATGTGCTTTAAGCATTCTGTTCTAAGCATTAACGTCCACAAGGAGTCTTTTGCTACTAAATCGATGATTCTCTACAACTTTGTAATTAACTTTTTTCCTCCATCTCGTACCGTTTTAGAGATAATAACGCTAGCTCCATCGTTTTCCACCAGGTGGCGCTGTAAGTGGTTTCCTCCAGTAGCGCATAGTCACTTTTCCATGTCTAGGCACCACTCTTATGAAGATAGCTGCAGCCATTAGGTAGTTAAAAGGGTGGTAAGGGACTTGAGTGGGCACAATGTATGGAAGCATGATAACTTAAAAACGCAACGAGCTATATGAATGAAATACGCATATGGTTTTATCACTTACATCGCAATTCCGCATCAAGTGTTGAACCAAATCCATCCACTCGCTGATTGTCTGATAGGTCTATCTATTCGTTCGTATGTTAATGCGATAACTTAGCAAGACAGATAAATGAAGTTCAGTGTATGGTCTTGGCTCAAAAACTGAAGGTCTTTATCCAAATGGAGACTCAATAAGTCAAAGAGAAGAGCTCCAAAATCTATATTCGAATCTTTTCACTATACACCTTCTCCTCGACTTATGACCCAAGCGACTTACAATCATCCGCACTTACAAGCACAAAAAAACCCTTCAAATTTCAAAATAAAAAGTAATTTCGGGTTGTATTTTTGTTACAATACTTACAATCAGTGGCGAATCCAGGGGGGGGGCTGTAGGGCTACAGCCCCCCCCTAGAGCCAAGCCAGAATTCTTGATTTTATTTAACATTATTACAACCTGTTTTTTCTTAATTTATCTCTTTTAAAAAATAATAAAATCGTTTCAACATTACTTTCTGGCTTGACTGGCTCGAAAATTTTCCTACTTTTGTAGTCATTCCACTTGTACTTGTAGCTTTGGCATGGTCGAAGACATTTTTTGGCTAGTTATTTCATTGTAATTTTTATTAAATTATCGAAAGTATTGTATTGTTTTTTATGATTCTTATTGTCAGGTGAGTAAAGTCTGTAAAGTTAAAGAGTTTTGGTTTACTTTAGCCTTCAGATTTTACCTTCATCACGACAATACAAAATTTTTTTTACCCCCCCCCCCCCCCCCCCAGACCCGAATCCTAGATTCGCTACTGCTTACAATAGAGTACATATTATGTATTTTTCTCATTACATGCATGGATTGAGTTTTTGTGTTCTATGTACTATGTTTATAACAATTTTGAATCAAAATAGTCTTGAAAAATATAAATCCAACTTACGACCTTCCAATCAGAACGAAACTCAGTCGTAAGACGAAGAGACCCTGTAATACGAAACTAAATACAATTCTCGCCATATTGTGTAAGTTTACGAGAAATTTTAGCGGACGAGACCCTGTACTACGAAACTAAACAAAATTCTCGTCATATCAGGGATCCATCCAGGTTTTCTTAGGGACCCATTTTTGCGGGGGGAAAATATTTTTATGGGAAAAAAATTAATTTTATGAAAAATAAAAATATTTCTGCGGAAAATAAAAATATTTTGGTGAAAAATTTTTTCACCATGCCAAACCTTCAATTTTAGCAGTCATATTTCTATATTTTACGTTTAATATCAAAAGTGTTTCATTGAACCAAATATATGCAGTAATTTGATATAATACTGAAAAAATATACTCGTGTATATATATTTTGTGCAATACCTCATTCAAAAACTTTTAAAAAAGAAGTCAGATTTAAAATAGGGGCTGTTTTGTGAATTTGAGTTTTGTGAAGGGGCCGTTTTAATGAATTTGAATTTTGTGAAGGAGCTGTGTGTGTTTTTATGAAGTGGAATTTTGTGAAGGGGCAGCAAAACGACCCCAATTTTTGCCTGAATCGACCCATGCATATTGCGTAGTTATACGTCAAAGTTTAGTCGAGAATATTCCCGCTGGTTTTGATTTGTTTTTCTACACATATATATGTTTACATATACATAGAAAACCTGTTTAAATGAAAAACATGTTGAAACTATAAACCCGTCTTACGACTTGCTAGTCGGAACGGAATAAGCCGAGGAGACGCTGCACTACGAAACTAAACACAATTCTCGCCGTATTGTGATGTTTACGAGAAAGTTTAGAGGAGATTATTCCCGCTTCTCTTGGTTTGTTTTTCTACACATATATATACTTGGGATAGCGAAAAACATTTTCCTTTTTAAATGTTGTTACAGAATATTTTGCAGTCGAAATAAAGTCGTGAGTGAAAACATTTTATCAAATCCAGAACTAAACGCTTCAATCATAGACTCAATAAAACATTTCGAATTTTAATTTTTATCTTGGGGAAGCAACATAAATAGGTCGCATATGTTCAAGTACCAGCTGAAAGCCACTTATTTCATTTTAGAATTCGTCAAATATTGAATTTTCAATCACTGAATGATTATAAAAATTTGGGACTCAAATTTAATTTGAATTGTATTTTTATTTAACTAATAGCTTGGAATTTTTTTTAAAAAAAACCTTTATAAGTGTAACTATACACAGATTTTTTTGTCTTAAATTTTGATATTTTTGTCATTGATTAGAAATTGCTTTGGCAGAAAAATGTGACTGTGCGCCAAAAGAAAATTATTCTATGAATAAAATATCACTAATCAGCATTAAACCATGCCCTAGGAACGCAACTATATTGTACAAATGTTTTCAGTATTCGTAATATTGCACATTACCGTAATAATATTATAGAATATGGATGTGTTACTCGTGTAGAAACGCATTTACTTTATAATTAAATGCAGAAAATACATTGGATAATATTATGACATTTATTTATTTCTTATCACTTCCAAGTCACCTAAAGAGGCATAAACCAGAAAATAATCACTGATATCGAAGAGCATTAATAACAATCGCTGTTTCCAAATTAGGCATTAGTGTGAAATCACTGGATGGATTTCAAGAATTGTAATGGTTTCTCATGTGTGTGGTTTATATGTCCACATCCAATAATGATCCAATTTGTCTTTTATGGTTTTATTGACACACACAACACCACTACGCTACAAGTAGAAATCACATGGCTTAGAGCCGGATCAAAATCTACACCCGCTCGGGGATAGTGTCAAAAGGAATCTGAGGATGAATCCCTACGGGGATGGGGATGACAGTTCTACTTTTCCCTTTCTGGGGATTACTGTAGTCAAGTTGCCACAAGAATCATGATATTTACATGGTTTTCAATCTTCAAGCAACCATGTTAAAACATTTTTTAAATCAATTTCAAAATGACAACGCCATTTAGTTTTTACAAATAATCATTTCCCTTATGCAAAAAAAATGCATTTTTTCAGGCAATTTTCCGAAGAAAAGATTGTCGTTTAGCCCCTTTGAAAGCCACCCCCTTGAAGATAAACGTTATAACTTCACAACTTTTACAGAGTTACCTAAATTATGATATCGATTTCGCAAATGTTCGTATATAAATATTTCGTAAATGCAGTTTTTGGTCAATGAACTAATCCCGTAAGTGCCCAAGATATTATTTACAAAAAGTAAACAAATTTAAACAAATTCAGGAAATATAAGCTTAGTTCTTTTCGATTATAAGAACTTTCAAGTAAATAAAAACTCTTAGACAATTTTAAATACTTCAATTAGTTTTAAATTGTCATTAATTTTGTAATGCATTATTGAAGTCGTTTTTCTGTAACAGGCCTGCTTGTAGTTCAGTGGTTTCCAACTTTTTTTCACTTGCGTACCCCTTGATTAGTATTTTTTTCCCCTATCTCGTACCGTTTTAGAGATTATAACGCTAACTCCACCGTTTTCTACCAGGTGGCGTTGTAAGTGGTTTCATCCAGTAGCGCATAGTCACTTTACCATGCCTAGACACCACTCTTATGAATATATCTGCAGCCATTCGGTAGTTAAAAGGGCGGTAAGGGACTTTTGTGGACACCTGTATGTGGGTAACTGTTATATCTCCTCCCAAGTACAAAAAGTTTTTATTAATGACACCAAGGGCTTAGGTTAGTTTCAAAATCAAACGACCCTAATGAAGATAATAAAATTTGTAGGGCTGCTTTTTGATTTCACATTCTATTTCCTTTTTTAAAATAGCATTAGTTCAAGGTCAAAATGAATGAAAATACAATTGAAATAATTTCGCTTTATTAATCATTAGCTGATAACTGGCGTTGCTCAGGATCCATATTTTTTCATATGCCCGCCTCCGTTTTTAGCAAATATTGTCACTGACTTTGTAGGTACCAACTTTACTTTCTTATTCCTTATACAAAATATGCATTTGATTTCAATACTAAATTGGCGCGACACATTTTACGTCCAGCAGCATGTTAGCTGGATTAAAACATATTACCTTAGCTTTCAACAATGGAAGAGAAACACGCAAATAAATATTTGTTTAAACAATGAAAACGATTTGAATTTCATTGCAACAATGAAAAGTATTGTTGTAAATGAACGATAGGCAAGAAACGCCCGAATTTACCACTTGAATTTAAATAAATAAATATCTAATTCAAATTTTAAAATAATTTTTACGGCGTTAGCTCCCTTTTGTGCTAATCCATCACTGTGCCAAATTTGGTTGCTAAGTCCATCGATGTGGGCGTGCATAAAGAAACAAAACCCGAACACAGACACATACTTTTCTCTTTTATGTATATATAGATTAGTAAGTTATGATGAGAGCTAACAATTACTCAATTACTAGATATTAATCTTTTCTTTCCATTTTCTTATTTCGTGAATAGGCTTTCGAACTCGTACAGTTTAACTTTCATTTTTCAAACGAACATCAGAAAAAGAAATTATAGAATATTCTTATGTTGTAAGTTTTCCGCCATTATCAAGATTACTTTCGCGTACCCCTAACTGATCCCCCGCATACACCCAGGGGTACACGTACTGGAGGTTAGGAATCTCCGATGTAGTTGAATGTTTATTCATTTTTTACTATGTTAAAAAATTCAGACAGACATTTCATTACCAAACAATTCTAACCATAAAGTGAACTAATCCCCCCCATCAATCATTCTCCTAAATTTGACCTCCAAAAAATTTTAACTATGTGCCCAATATACTGACGAAGTGGAGAACTTTGGGCATGGAATACGATAATGACCATTTAAGCTTCAGTTTAACAAAAAAATATTCTTTAAATTATTTGCGCAAATAAGAGTAGGCAGTTCATATTTCAGTTATCTAACCAAGCTTTACATGCCTCACATATTATCAAACTTGTATTTAATTTAAAATTTGGAAAATTCCAGTTGATTTTTTCGAGAATCGTTTCAGTTCATTTGAAAATTCATAGAATAATGAAAATCTAAATGTCAATTCTTCTACCATTGTACGTTAAATGATCCTCGCTTTTAACACTTTATTACTATCCAAACATAAGCAAATATCATAGATTTATAATGAATCATTGCGATGTTTATAATACACATCTGGTAACATATCAAATATCATTAACAAAGTATTTTTACAATTCAAAGTTTCACAGATTCATGTAATTAATGTCTCTCCTCATGTCAGTTCAATTGTTAGAGAAATATTTTTACTAAAAACCATTTACCAAATACATAATCATTCTAATTAATTTGATTAAAATTTAGTACCTTTCCAGTGAATAAAATTTTCACGTGATTTTCTTCTCATTAGTTATGAAAAAGTATTTGGCAATCTAAATTCGTATAAAAACATTTCACCATTCTAACTTAAGTCGATTCGCGTTGTTATCATTTAATTTCGTCTTCGGTGTATAAAATTTTAGCACGATTTCCTTTCGAATTATCAATTTTGCTTTTTAAATAACTAGTGCTTTTAAAGGCTTCAACTGATTAAATAAAAAGATATACTACTCATAAGAGAAAAATCTAAATAACATCTCGACAATTCTTTGCTTCTTGAGCAATGAAACGGCATAAACTGTAATTAATATGCTTGGATTTACAAACTACAAAGGCATAAACATCCATCTTTTTAGAAGAAGGTATTAAGAATCATCAAATCAACAGTATGAAAAACTTTTATTCTCCCCCAAAACGAATATAGACGACTCCTACAAGAGACTACAGAGATGCACCTCAAAACAAAAGAACAGCTCCTATTTTTCATATTCCGCAAACACCTGAACTGTTCCATGATACCTTCCCAACAACAACATCAACAGACTTCACCCTCAACTCTTCCCAGCCAGGCTGCTTTCATTGAGGGGTCTGCCAGAACGATCATTTTAAGACAACGCTAACAACAGACGATAGTTATTAATAGAAGGAGAGGGGTGGTGAAAAGGATAGAGAGAAGAGAAAAAAAGGCTCACTCACCCCCTGGACGCATGTCTTCCCTTGCCGGTCTTCCATCTGGAAGTGAGCTCGGCAGTGAAGCGCGCCACGGAAAGCCAGCGAAAAGGGGTGACCTTCTCCGGATCAATTCTGTTTCCCGCGCAGCCCTGCGCTGCGGGGGAATCGTTTGCTGAGAGGGGTGGAGACACCCCCGGGCTGCTCCAATCCATCCCGCCGTGTCTGGGAGAGTTCGTCCTGTTTTTTGGAGCAAATGCGTTTAGATCTGTCTACCCCGTTGATTTACGAACGGTTTTAATTATTTCGGAGTAATGGAAACGGCAACGACGGATGCGATAGGATTAAAATTATTCGTCTGAAAATAATATTATTGGTTAAGTACATTCAGTCGCGTTAATTTACATGAAGCGTAAAGGAGCATCGAACTTACAGAAAGAAAACTTTATAATCGGAATGGAATTAAGGTTGGATATGGAAGATTTTAGGTAGACTCAGCGCCATTTAGTTTGGGTGATAAGTAAATGAACATCAAACATACTAGACAGAAACTTTTTGGAATCGGAATGAATGATGGATATGATAGATATTGGTTAAGTGCATTCAGCCAGTTTAGATAGTGCAGAAACAAATATCGAACGTACAGGAAGAAAACTTTTTGGTATCGGAATTCATTCAAGGATGGATATGATAGATATTGGATAACTACATGCAGCCACGTATAGTTTGGATGATGAGTAAACGAACATCGAACTTCCAAAAAGAAAACTTTTTAATCGGAATGGATTCAAGGTTGGATATGGTAGATTTTAGTTAAGTAGACTCAGCCCCATTTAGTATAGATGAAAAGTAAATGAACATCAAACTTTCTAGACAAAAACTTTTTGGAATAGGAATGAATTCAAGGATGGATGTGATAGATATTGGTTAAGTGCATTCAGTCAGATTAATTTAAATGACGCGAAAACGAACATTGAACTTACAATAAGAAAACTCTTCGGTATTAGATTTCATTCAAGGATGGAGGTGGTAGATAAATGTTCCGTTTAGTAGAGCTATACTTGATTTTACAAGTATTATAATTTTGAACTCTGGTTCGCAGTGACGTAGTAAGGGTAGTTTAATTAGCTCCGTTTGTTTTTAGTGACAAGCAAACGTCGACGAAAACTTTCTATAATCAAATTTAATTCAAGAATGAAGATGGTAGATAAATGTTTCACATAGAAATATACCTGATTTTTCAAGGACGGTTACTCTAATTTTAAACTCAGGTTTTTGATGGCTTAACAATGTTAGTTTGATTATATTAACATCTTCCTTCAGTAGCTAACCAAGAGCTGTTCTTGGATGAACATTTTTAATTTTGAATCGTCTTCATACAGAATTCCCACTCTTATTTAAGAAAAAGAATTCAAGGACTTTTCAAGGATCTTTTAAGAAAATTCAAGAATCATACAATTACAAATTTTAGACATAAAAAATGTAAATGATAAATTGAAATAAAATATTTTCACCATTAAAGTTTAAATGCGCCATTACTTTCTTGGTTACAACTTCTAGATGTTTAAGTAGAAGAGTACCAAAGTCACCTGTTATGCTCATTTTGCAGTTAAAAAATCCAAAACTTACAATTCAAAGTAGGTTTTAAGATTACAATGCAATTCCCATTACTGTTAACCACCACATGGCTTCTACTAGATGCTAATTTCACATAAACTACTATAAATTGATTTTAATTTGTTTTGATTTCAAGCATCTCTTTCATATTCCCTTTTTCCACAACATATTTTTCAGTTTTATTTTGCTGTGTATAGTTATATATGTAGAAAAAAATGCAAATACAGAGAAAAAAAATCAGGTCAATTTCAAAAGCAGCGATATTTTAGAAGTTGCTACCAAATAAAACTAAAATAAAAACAATTAATCTAACCACCTATTATGAATAATCACAATCAAGGCAGCACTGAAAGAGCACCAAATATAAACTCCGAGTATTCAAAAATAAGCTTTCTCTACATCAACCAAGGTCAATTCCGATTCACGTAATTTCAGACACAAGGCAGGGAAAAAAGCTCTGTAAAATTTAACACCATTTGTTTTGAAAATAGATTTCATTGTAGAGAAAATCGTTTATTGGTATTTAAAAAAATTCTGTTCAAATAGTCAGTTACTTTGAAAATCCATTAGGATAATTGCAGGACTATTTTACCCGACGGAGAAACACCCTCTGTAGTTTTCACTGTATTTTCAAATTATGCTGTCTTTGAATATAGAAAGGGAGAAAAGAGTGATGATTGACAGCTTTACCATAGGAACACCCTTTTGCTGGTGATGGAATTCTCGAGGCAAATCAAGTCACAAACTGGTTTTCTCTTCTGCCCCAAAAAATAATGGATGGGCATTTTTGCTTATTTTTCAAGGACTTTTCAAGGACCCAACAAAAAAGGTACTTTTCCAGGACCCCGAGCAAGGCAAATAAAATTCAAGGAGTTTTCAAGGATTTTCAAGTTAATGGGAACTCTGTCATATGGCAAGAACAACATCTGAGCCAGCCGCCTACTCTCCGAATTTTCAAGTAACTTAAATAAGAAAGGTTTTGACCATTAATGCAAATATAATATGTACAAAGCCCATAAGCATGGCTTATCTCCAGGAGAATTGGTTCTGGAATCTAGTCCTTCGATTCCTAAGCCATAATCTTCCCACCACAAAATATCCCAAGGAAGGTTGAAAGGGATTTCAATTCTTTTATTACATTGTCTTGAAAAAGGGTAAAGCACTTCCAACTTTCTTCACCGGAATCCTCGTTTAAAAAGAATATTTTGAAATTCCTATTTTAAATTTTTAATGTAAAATTTAATGATAGTTCTCCACATACTTTAAAATGAATATGCGTTCCTTGCATGACTTGGATGATTCATAAGGTTTCACGGAGCAAAAGTTACAATTCGATGTACTGTGCCATACTCATTTCCTTGCACGGATCAACTAAAGGAAAAGAACAATTTTTCAATGCTATTGATGTCTAGAAAGATTTATGGGATAGAAAGAGGATGTCGCTTGTGAATCATATGTGTCATGCTGACAAAATAAATCAAAGTTACTTGAAATGACATTTCAAATAAATGGGCTTCATTCGAGAAGAATACGAAATTTGTCAACTTGATGAAAATTAAGTCAGAGATTCGTGATTAATTTTGCCAGCATGTATGTCAGAATGCAACTAACCGATGATGGAATGCAAACGAAATAAAAAGTATTTCGCTAATATGCCTTCACACAAGATATTTTCATTCAAATAAGGAACGAAATTTATCAGAAATGGGGAATGTCCCAGAGCCATATCGGAACAATATAGTCACCTTCAAATGTTTATTTCCAACCATATTTATGAAATTTCCAGTTTGTTTTCTCTATAGAAATACATGTAACCAATGTATCATTTATTCTAATATTTAAAATAACTTCTGATTCATGAAAAGAAATCAGAAGCCTATCCTGCAACTTTATGGTCCTCCCAAAACCTTTAAAACCTCAAGATCTTGTTGGATATAAATACCTTGTGAGAAGATAAAATATATTAAACCTTTGTACTGGAAAGATGACTCTCAGTCACCATTCTAGACGGTGCATCATTTTGACGGTTCTTGATTTCAATGGTTAAAATCTACCAACAAATTTGTGAGAAGATGTAGAAACTTTTTCAGGAAAACTGAGCTTATACAAACATACATTTTACGTTCCAAATCAATAATATAAGCTCTTGTAAATCAGTGAATAATTATGCATCTATTTACTTTTCCGAGTGCCAAGGGTTAATTCAAATCTCTCTATAATAAAACAAAACGTCTGCAATCAAATTTTGTATTATCTTTGGGTCTATTTTACTAAGCTATCAAAAGGCGGACTAAATCACCTTTCTAATTTTGGCTAACTTCTGCTTTTAACCTAATGATAGAATAGTTAAATGTACCGTAAATCCCGAATAAATTAGTTAGAATCAAAATTTTACTTCTTTGTACTTCCGAATCTTTATTATTGCCGCCATTCACAGAAGTTATCGATTTAATGAACAACATGGAGTTTGTGGAACCAAATTCCAGTTTTTGAAACGAATTAATGGAAGGAAAGGAAATATAATTTTCAGTATTCTTTTTATCGTAAAAGTCTTTTACAGTTTTAATAAAACAGACAAAGTGTACACGCCCTTGTCTTTTTCGTATACTTACACAGTACAGCCTGTTTATGTTGAGCTTCGACGTATAGTAAATAGAATCGAGTATATATTTTCTTGATTCAGATGAGCAATTTTGGAGCCAGATTTTGAGCTATCGCATTCACATACAAAGCATATTGTTACGAAAATGTAAAACTGTTTCCCTAGCATGCTAATTTTATGGCGGGAAAGAATGTTTTACAGAAGTTTTACTGGGAGCCAAGCTAATGAACTCCGACCTCGGCGACCATTTTGAAGACTTTGCGACAAAACGAAACTTCTAGAAAATTCATGAACTGTGGTTTTATCTCAAATAGGAGAGGGAAATATCAAGAACCTTCGAGAGATTACTCTGTGACGTCACTTCCTGTTGGAAAAGGTATAAAAAGCAAGCTCTCGAGCCAGGAGTGAATCAGTTGGACTTTGATCAGCAGTGTAAGCTGGTGAGCTGATAGACATTGGGAGCTATAGGAAGTGCTGTTACTGAAACTTATTGATAATATCTGTTGTTAATTTATAGAAATGCAGTTCAGTTTTGTTACCTGTGATTAGTGTTTCGCTGAAATCTTAGTGGTATAAAGCTTTATTTTTTGTCCTTCTTGTTGAACTACATTCACGTACACCCTCCAAACGATTTTTGTAACAATATACAGACTGACAGACAGTCAACGAGTTGACGGAGAAGGTTCAAAATATAATATGTGAATCTACGGTTCTGGTGATTAAATTAATTGCTAAATCCATCCATCTATCCTTCCATGTTCACATGCAAATGGAAGGACATGACGTGACGCCACCCCACACCCCTGGTGCCTATAACCTCAAGGGTTATCTAACCAGTTGTATGGATGCAGGGTGAATGAGTACAAGGGATTGGCACCTGAGATCCCAAACCAATGCCATACCCAGAACAACTTTAAATTCTTCCCTCTCCATGATTTGAACTTATGAAAAAGCCACAACAATTGCACTAGAGCAATTACAGAAAACACATGGAAAGACAGATAGACAGTCTTCTCCTTGACGGAATTCGTCCAAAATGTGACACAAATCTTCAACTTTTGTATTAAGACCTATTCACAATTTCATTCTTCAAGCTCTTGATGAAGCTCTTTGATCCCAATATCAAATTTCTCGACCATTACAATACTTTCTCTCTGCATACTTCGTATACGATAAAATAAAAATGCTAATGAAGAAATGAGTTATACCTCTCTGAAAAATATAGAGTAAAATCAAATAAAATGCATTTCAACAAATTCAAAAAATGTTACAAAAATATTATGCCGCTGCATACAAAAACAAAGAAAGACAAAAGAAACATTCCAAATAGGTATAAAGACAAAGAAATTCAACCTGAAAACACTGTAGCAAACGAACAAAGAATCCATTCCAGCATACTTTCTCAAGGGTTACATGCTCGGCATGGATTCAGAGAAGAGGGGAAATTTTTCTGTAAGAAGCTTGACTTTCGTCAAAGGAAGCTTCTTGTGACCCGAAAGATCCCAAGGGAAGAAGAAAAAGACAAAGCGAGGAATAATCACAAAAAAATTTAATAAACAAACAAAAGCAAGAACGCCAATAAGATTTATTTAAAAACAATGTAAAGAAAAATCACTAGCCATCGGGCACAAAATGCCTTCATAAAAACAAAACATTAATTTTTACATATATTTCTTCTTTCCTTTTACTGAAACTTACTTAACCCTTTCAGTCCCAGTGATGATATTTGGAATCATCATATTTATTATTTTTTATTCGGTATCTAAACCTGCCTCTTTGCAAGTCAAATGGACATCATTAAATTCTTCGCATTTTCCTCTTTTCAAATATATTTTTTATTCTTACCAGTGTATGGCTGCACTATCGATTTTATCTATTGAAAAATTGCCTTTTTGAACTTCACTTCATTCAGCAAAAGATGCCAAAAAAATCAATTTTAACATAATTTAAATGATATTATAGGTACAATTTCATTCTTATTATTTTTAAATATGCTAAATTGGAATCAATTTAAATTTTAATTAAAAAAATATTTTTTTCTTTTTAAACTTTAATCTTTGGTCCAAAATGAGTACATTTCACAAATTTCAGAATTTTAGAATGAATAATAAATTCTTGGGACTAAAAGGGTCAAATCGAAATGATAAATTACTAATATAGATGTTTCTCATTATAATGTGATTTTAATGCAAAATTTTAGATATTTACAAAAAAATTATTTCTTATTCATTCTTACGATAAAAATTTTACTTTAAAATAACTATAATACAGGGTGGTCATAAATTATTGAACTCATTTCAAACATTAATAAAATACTAATAATGTTACAACTACGTTTTTTCAAATGCGAGAGCAAATAAAAAGTTTTTTCAGATAGGTAGCACACCATTACGGCGTTCTAAGTTTGCTACAGCGAGATATTTCCATACGCAATGGCTACCGATCAGCAGAAGCCGATGCGCATTTTTTTTATTTCCTTTTTTTCGGTTTTACTTGAATATCTCGAAAACTATTGTTGCGAACATGGAAAAGTCGCTTCCCAGGAATGTTAGTCTTATGGTTGGGAAGAGAGTTCTACAGGGTTATGTATGGGAATGTCGAGGGAATGGAGCCATCGACCCCCGACCTTGGACACAAACTTGGCGACAAATTTTTGCGACGAAATGTGGGATCTCAAAAGTACTGGAATTTTCTTCATATCTCTATTAGGGGCCGAGATCCGGATTTATCCAAATGATTCCATGTGACGTCACGGCCTGTCAGGGAGACTATAAATAGACCATGCTCGGATCACAGAGCAGTGTGTGTTTGATCGACTAGTAGTGTGTTGATCGACTTTGAACGTGTTGATCGACTGGGATCGCCATTGGATTGCGAACGTCTTTGGAATCTCTCGTTGCAGTTTTATCCGCTGTGCGAGCTACTAAGCTGTTAGACGCCGAGCGGTATTGAAAGTGCTGTTCCTGTTCTTATTAGTGAATTGCTGTCTGTTTGTGTTGCTAATCTGGGAAAGTGCTGATTTTCCTGTTACCTGCGCTTCGTGTTTTCCGGAATATTTGAGAATAAAGTTTCATTCTCCGTTATCCTGCTTGTTGGACTGTTTTCACCGTACACACACAGGACGATTTTCAAAACACTATTCAGTTTTCGAATTACAATTGATTTAGCAAATTAAAGAGCGTAAAATTTCCTACAAATACATAATATTATTTTCCTTCTAGCTTTAATAGTTTCGCAGATAATGGCTCTTAAAAATGGGAGATGTCCAATAATTTACGACCACCTAGACCACCGTAATGGCGCTTTACATATCTGAAAAAAATTTTATTGCGCTCTCATTTTTTAAAAACCGTAGTTGTAACAATATTAATTTTTTTATATTATTATTTATTTTTGAAATTGGTCCAAAAATTTATGACTACCTTCTATTTTGAAATAGCAATATATCTTGATTGTATGGTAAGAATTAGTTAGATTAACAAGAAAATTTACACAGATTCAAGTGATTCAGCTTTCTGAAATTCCTTTGAATTTCTTTCTGGTTTCTTTGACGCAGAAAAACATGTGGTACATTTGGTCTGAAATCTTCTAGATCCTAAATGATATCCGTCAGTTTTTTCAGTTTAAAACGAAAGTGATTTCTGTCTTTATAAAAAAAGAAATCGAGAAATGTTCAGTAAAGAGTGATAGGAGATAGATAACTTTTCGGACAGATTTCGCAACCGTCTGCGAAAAATCGTCAAAGAAAAAACTTTTTCAAATTTGTTTTAGAAGAAAAAAATATATTCAGTTCCAGAATTGCCTTTCGATGTAAAAAAAAATACGGTAATAGATACACGTTGACATTATGTTATCATTGATTCATCTGCTTTTATATTATTTTTTAAAATTTACTCTTAATTATAGCAACGGTAACCTGCATACAAAAAATGTGTTTTATTACAAAGCGCGTGAGTATAAATCCAGTAACTAAAACAATGAAAAATATTGTTTTAAAAAATATACTTTAAGATATTTTTAAGGTTTACTAAAATTGAAGAAAAAATTGTATGGAAATAAAATTGGTATCACTGAAAAGCCAATTTTTTTAATTTTAAAGAGGTGTAAAAATAGTTTTAATGCTTTAATATGCTCCGAAGTCATTGAGGAAAAACGTTAAAATTTCGATTTATTAAAAATTTTTTTTAATTTCTATTTATCAAAAATTTTTAAAATTTCGATTTATTAAAAATTTTTAAATTTCGATTTATTAAAATTAATCTTTCTATAATAAAAATCTGATCTTGAAAACCTTTACTTACTACTACCCTAGAAGTAACTACGTGCCAAATTTTGTAGCTCGAGTCAGTGACAAAACTAGGCATTTTGGCGCCCGGGACAAAATCTGCGATTAGCGCCCCCTTCTCCACCCCGAACACAAACAAATAGCACATAGATTAGTTTTCTTAAAGTCTTAATTAAAATCTACCGTTCTATACTGAAAAAAATGACTAACACTAATTAATATGTTTGTAAGTTTTTAATAAAGCAAAAAAGCATGCGTAGAAAATAATTTTGTTTGACCTAATACAAATACTTTAAGTTCAAGTTTTACTTAGTGAAAACATGTGCAATTATATAACAATGATAATATCCTAACTAAGTGTTCCACTTGAAAAATTTATGTTTCAAACAATTTTTCAGATAGATAGGTTAGTTTACTCTGTTAACCATTAAACACTCAAATTATTTTAGTTTAATTTTCCTCTTCTTTGCTGAAAAAGTTTTTATCACATCATCGTAAGAAATCTTTGATGTCTTCTCATGTTCAATATGAACCACTGCAAGATTAGAAAGGCGGTCTTGCTTGTTTAAGTTTCTTAAATAGTTTTCTATGATTTTAAGTTTGCTAAAACTTCTCTCATTCGATGCGACAGAAACTGGTAGAGTCAAGTAGATTCTTAGGGCCGTGGTCAAATTTGAATAGTTTTCATGAAGACCAGTTGTATATAAATAATTTAAAAAGTCAAGGGCAGTAGAATTTAGCTTAATCTTTTTTATTCATTTCCAGCTAAATTGTCGCTACCTATCACAGAATACTTAAAACTCTTTATTTCAACAGTTAGTTCTGTAGGCTGTCATCAAGCAAGCTTAGTGATTGATTCCATAAATGAATCAATCACTAATCATCCAGTTCATCAATCTAAATGGTTATATTATCAGGATTAAGTTTACATTATCATACTGAGCAATATTTACAGCTATGTACAATTGAAACAGTTTAAGTTCGCCATATGATAAGGATGGCACATCATCGTCTTTTGTCTTTGTCAGGAAAAAACCCGCGTCGTTCATGCGTCTCGCACCGCCTCGTCGTCTCTCTACTGTTCTCGGCAGCTTAATTCTCTGACGTCACTCGCGATGGCAACGCCATCTACAGGTACTCGGCTGCGGCTGGTGGCTCACAGTTCTTCCTTGTCCAGATCGTCTCGGTACAAATTTGCCAAAGTAATCTTCTCTCTTAAAGTTAATTCTCTCTCCAGCCATGAGCGGAGAAGGACGTTCAGGTCGCTCAACTCCCAGTTCCTGGGACGGTAGCCAATTTTCGATAGACAGCCAATATTCGCAGAACAGCAACTCACCCTCCTTTAGGGGACCTGGATCGAACAGTACCCCCAAACAGAAAACCTGCCTCCTATTAATGGAAAAAGACACGCAGTGGACACTGCTGGACAGTCGTTACAGAGGCTGCATAAGCCAAATTGAATCATTACACCAAGCAGGACAGGGAAACTCCGCAGAATGCATCAAACTAACCCTCCGCAGAAACGATTTCCAAGAACAGATAGAACTCCTGGAAGACGAAATATACAGAACCGGGCCCTGCCCAAAACAAGCGTGTGCTATACACCAGAGAGAAACACAGGTAAGGAGCACTCGCTTCTCTAACGAAAAATTCGAAGTCATTTCTCCGAAAAAAGCAGCTAAAATTCGAAAAATAAATTCAACTCCCGAAATCCAACTAGAAAATAAATTTGAGCAATTAATGGAAGTAGATAAGCAAAATGATCAAGAGGAAGTTAAAAAATCTGAAAACGATATCCCAGCCGTTAATCTTCTCATGGACTCAAATTACAACCTTACTCTGCAAGAGATAGCAAATAAATTCCCAAAAACCACTAACAAGTTGGTAAAAGGTTTCATAAGCATCACCGCGGACACGGAAGAAAATAGGAATAATATAATAAACTACCTCAACGAAACTAACAAAGAATATGTTCTCTCTGAAAAACGCGAAGACAGGCCCCTCAAAATAATCATCAAAAGACTCCCTATTGACCATAGCAAAGAATTAATTCAGCAAGATCTTGAAAATCAAAACTTTAAAGTAATCAGAATTAGCCAACTTAGGAACTTCAAACTTAAATCATTTCACCCAATTTTCCTCGTTGAAATTGCAAAAAAGGGAAACTACACCAATATCTTTAACCTAAAAAGCATCAACCATCTCAGCGTAAAAATTGAAAGCTACCGAAAGAAAAACAAGGCCACTATTTGTTTTAAATGCTCTAGGTTTTTCCATAGCGCCAGAAATTGCATGTGCCAAGCACGATGCATAAAATGCTCTAAAAACCACGAAACTAGAGACTGTGATATCAAAACTCGCATTGAGAGCCCAAAATGCATTAATTGTCTAGAAACAGGACATCTCGCTTCATGGCGAGGATGCCCAAAATTCCCCAATATAAACAGAATTAATAACAGACAAACTTACGCCCAAAAAGTTAAAAACACCCCAAACTCAGTTCCCCCTCCCCATAAAAACCTCATCGAAACCAAGGTACCCACAAACCAAGACATGAACGAAGTTTCCGACCTTCTAAACGCAATAAAAATAATCAAAGACGCCTTAAAAGAATTTCCTAATATTTTAGAAATTAGTAAACAACTTAAACATTGCAAAGATAAACAGGATAGATTTAATCTTCTACTTCAAATCTTTAATTAAAAAGTGCTCCTCCTGCAATCTAAAACTCCCCGGCAAGAAAGCTTCCTCCTCTTCTCCGCCCTACAGCCTACAGAGTCTCCTGATTGGCCGACAAGACAACTCCTGTAAGACTACTTAAACTGGCTCCACCCCCACCTGCTCATTCCAGCCTCCGCTGGAGTCGACTGAAGACCTCGCCGCCTCTCCTGACTTGATCCTGAGAATCTTCGCACTTCTGTTGAAACTAAGTGTCTCATGTCCAAAGTTTGTCGACTGGAGGTACGTGGCCCCTCGGGCCACGACGTACTCCCCACCCCATCGTCTCTCTCTTAAAGTTTTGTCATCAAGAGTCGTCAGTTATTTGGGAGACAAGAATCCGAACATTTAATTCACCTTTTGCAATGATTGGAATCGTCTCTCTAACTCATTCTATCATTCACTTGCAGTAAGGCAAGTTTGAATTTTTAATGTTTAGAAGTTTCAGAGCTTTCATCTTCACATTTTTCATCAAAAAATCTTTTCTTCTTCCTCTTCCTTACCTCCCTAAAAGACAGGTCTACATTAAAAGCAATACAAGGTTGTTTTGCTTCTTCAAGGAGTTCATTCACAATTGTACCTCTATAATCTTTCATTTGTGCAGTCAGTCCTTTTAAGAGGTTGCAGACAACATCAATGGCTACGTCCTCCTTTTGAAGCAATGTCTATTTTTTAATGTTTTCTGTGAGAAGCAAGTAAAAGCTACAAATTCAAAAGTCTAAATACTTTTCAAAAGTGAATCAGCCCCATACTTCGTTTCAAGGCTTGATACTGCATCTAATGCCATGTGATTAAAAGCCTCTACAATCTTGTACAAGTGTTCGTGGACGATAGTTACAGTTTATCTACGAGATGACCACTGAGTGTCACTTTCTTTTTTAGTGCCAGTGGTGAAATCAACAGACACATCTTAATTTTACGTAATTATTTAATAACATTACAACTGGTTTTGATTCCGGGCTAGAATTTAAACAGAAAATAAAAAGTAAAACATGATTTTTTTATATTTTTATGCTATTTTTGTTATTTTTCTCCTAAAATTTTCATCTACCCTGGACTGGCGCCCGGGGCAACTGCCCCGGTTGCCCCCCCCCCCTTGTTTCGTCACTGGATCGAGTCCAAATTTTGTAACCCAACGGTCTGCTCTCCAAAACGTTTCCAAAGATTCTTGCATTATGCATGTCGAACGCGCATAGGGATGGGAAAAACCTACCGTTTATTTTTTTGTTTCGGTTATTTTTTTGCCCCGGTTAAAACAGTTTATTTTTTTAAATACAAAAACCGGGAAAATCAGCTATCAAAAAATAGGCTCGTTTTCAGGTTCGAGTTATGAAGTTTTGAATTTCATCATCTTAGGCCAATAAGCGGCCACAGCTTCCTCGAGGCGGGCATTGAGATAATCTAAAATAGTCATAGTCAAGCTTTCATAACTAGATTTGTTTTGGTTGCAGAAGAGTGGAACGTTTTGTTTAAAATTTCAATGTGCCAAAAATATTTTAATAAATATGATTAATAGGAACGAGAGTCTGTATAAAAATGTAGACATAGTTTTTATTATTATTATTATACATATAGACTCAAAAAGCACAAAACATGATTATTTGCGTCTGTACTCTCTAATTTCTTTTAATTTGTCTACAATACTTAATACAATTCTTAAAATTTTGTCTACAATATTTACTTATTGTATTAATTACTCATTTATTATTATTACTTATTGTATTAATTACTTATTTATAATCATTACTTACTACATTAAATAATCAATGTATTAATACTTACTTATTGTATATTATTATTAATAATAAATTCTGCCCACAAACGTTGCTTTTTAAAAAGAAGAAACCGAAAACCGGTTTTTGAAAAAAAAACGGTTTAACCGGTTTTTTTTTTTTTTTTTTCAATACCGCCATCCCCCAATGCAGCGTCAGGCAATTTAAAGATAGTATACAGCCTATAAGCATTATGTGAGAAACATATCCTACGCTTTATTTTTATATCATTTTGATATGCTTTATTTATTATCCTGCTTTAAAATGGCCATATTTCGAACAATCTCTTGCTTACGATGCTTTTTTACGAGAAATGTACTTATTTTTTTCATCCGCGAAGCATCATTAAAAATAAACATTTTAAAAGGTAAAAAAAATAATAAAGCGACATCACAAAACGTAGAAGATTTTATGAAGAAAAAAAAATAAAAAGGAATATTGCAATAAATGCTGTCTTTCTGGGTGCATTGTTAAGCAGAAAACAACTTAACGACCGTTTAACATTAACTATACAAGTTATCAATTCTGCAAACAAGGTACTTTTTTTCCTCCTCGCAGAAGCACTTTTATCACTTTGAGGACGCTTTTTATTATTCCGCTTTTTTGAAGTAGCGACCAATTTACGACGAACTGTTATATCTCTTGGCATCTTTTCACGAATATGATAGCTTAATGCTCGGCGATCTTCGCTTCTTGAATAACAGGCAGTTAGTTTAAGTAACTATAATCGTTCTTCCTGTTTCCTGTGCCATTTTCTTTTTAGTGTTTTAGCAGCACTTATTATTAATTTGGATTAATATGCCAAGTATCTTTTAAATGCCGTCTTGATTCAAGTTTATATTCAAACCTAAAACATTAAAATGCGTTAAGAAGGTTTTTAAACTGAAGTGCTCAGGAAGTTATTTCAAAGGTTTAAACTAGGGTTTGACACAAGAGGCTTTTTCTGGTTTTTTAAAATTAACATTCTTTATTTTTTTCCCCTTACTGGAATAAAATATCAAATAGTAGTAAAAAGTTGTATTAAAAAGTAGTATTGTAGAGATTCAGATAAAGTTTATAATTCCTAATTGGTATTAGATGTAATAAACAATCGGTTTAGGAAAAAAAGTGTGTGGCGAATAAGAAAAGAAATTAATCATATAAAAAATCGTTTGGTCATAAAAGAAATTAATTTAAAAATATCGTTTGGCTGCAAAGGAAATTAATTAAAAATCGTTTGGCATAAATTCTTTTCTAAAGGTTATAAGAATAGAGTAGCATTGATATATTTGTCTTTTGCTAACGTTGCCTATCAACGGAGAAGAATAATTATGATTGAACATGGAATTCGATGCCAGTCAGTGATGTAACTTTTGTGATGTATTAAGTGTATGTGTCTGTTTTACATGTTTGTGCTGTGGAAGACGTCCAATAAACATATTATTTTTGATAAAGAAGGCTCCACGATTATTCATGCTAAAATACATCACAATGTAAAATACATGGAGCAAAACCTCTAAATCTTATTTACAATCACATCAATCAAATTTTTAGATAAAAATTTAAAAACAAATCATCGTATGTATTTGAAATCAGTATTACATTCAAAAGAATACATGAAAGAGAAAAGAAGCAAATGATTAAACTAATCATCGTGGAAAGAAAAGAATACCATGGTGAATCTAAACTAAAGTATGTTGAAAAAAATTTCAAAGTTTTCAATATATATATTCTTTTATTTTTAAAGCCTTTAAGATAAATAATTTCATTAAAACTGTTTGTTCACCAACATTCAAATAAATTTTTATAGCAAGGAAATGCTGTAAACATTTTCTCGCATATTTCATCCGTTATCTTTCACATACATCTTTTTTCTTTCCTTCGATAATTTTCTTTCCAAACTATTACGCCATAGGATTTTCCTGAAAAATGGCGAATAATAACTATCCATTATCGAAACTTTTAAACATTAATCAGATTCTCAAGTGCTTTATTTCATATTTTTATTTCATGTAGTTTCTTGATTGTTAAACGTAGCACGTAGTATAGCATGTAATATTTCACCAAAAAAAAATTCTAAATGTTCGAGTGACAGGTTGAAAATTATGCGGGTTTTTTCTGCACAATAGCAGTATGTTCCATCATGTTGATGATTTCAATATCAATCAGCATATAAATTTTCTTTCTTGGAAGATTTCCAAGAGAGCAGTGAAAAGGAAACGAAAATTTCACGCTGTGATTTGGATAGCACCATTCTGATTTCATCTCAGAAGAAAAATTCATTTTTTATGTACTTCTCATGGTATATTTCATTTTATTTATTTATTTATTTAAAAGATGACAGTGACAGTTTTTCTACGACTTGGAACTCCTTCTGTTGTGGCTATCTATTGTGTGCTGTGAATGAAAAGAGAGTTTTGGATAATCTATTTTCCATAATGTTTAACTTTTTCTTAGAATATGAGTGCATATTGAATGAAATTTATTTTTCACGTTTTGTTTTTATTTTATTCTCGGACAGTTGGCACAAAAGTGGCTTGAAAGAATGAATTGCATTTATCATTTCATTTTATACTTGTTTGAGAATTACAGTCGAACCCCCATGCAACGAACTTCTATAAAACTCTATGTATCCAACTTTTTCAGGAACCTTGGATTCTCATTAGAAAAGCAATTTCCTTATATCGAATAAAATTTCTATAATCGAACAAAAATATTCACATAAACAAGCTATGCATACTTATTGCAGTCAAAAAAGCGCCCGTATATTTCGTCTATAAGGCCGGCAATTCATCTGTACTCCATTCCATTCCATTTGTCCGAACATTTGATTTTTTTCCACTGATTCAAGTCGAAAAATCAGGCGCGTCATTCACTTGAAGTTCCAAAGTACGATACCACCGCTCTTCGGGGGCCCGGGCGCGGGGGGGCGGGGCGGCGGGGGGGGGGGGGGCCCCACACTCAGCGGATTACCAAATAGGTAGCCTCGTCGCCGGGTCCCATTCTAGTCAAATCGTTTGATCTGCCGCTGCCTTCGCATCAGGGTCCCACCTTTGAATTGGCACAAAAAGTGCTGGAATCAGTGATTTCGTTGGAAATCCAGCTTTTCCGAGTCGCTATGCTATTTTCCATAGATTTTCGACCTGCTTAAAGCTGGGCATTCACGAGTAGTCCAATTCATTTGGCCCAAAGACCGGTTTATTTCCAACCGACTCAATATATTAGGTGGATCATTCACGGAGGCTCCAAAATCCACTATCGGCCGCTTCACCCTACTTCTCCTCCCCCACACGGGAAATTTCGCTTTTTGGAGAGAGCACCCTCCCCGCCCTGATTTCTCCATTCTAATCGCAGCTCTCACGCACATTCCCTCTTTTCAACGCCCCTCACACAGATACGGGTGATTTATCGCCCGCCTCGAAGAATCGTATTTCATTTTTGTGGCCAAACGGGCTGAATGGAAAACCAGCCTCATTGGAATTCCAACCATTCGCTCTTCCTACACTAATTTTCACGGGGTTTTCATATTGACGAAACGTTGTTGGCATAATGTGTTCTAAAAAAATTGGATTTCAATACTTGCGAGTGTCCCGCTTAAGAAGAAATATAAATTAAATGAGAAAAAAACTATTTCTCCGATTCTTACTACAGTTCAAAATTATAGAAGTCGAAAGGTTGCTTAAGAAAAAAGCAAAAACACTCCGGAAATGTTTGTTTACGAAAAGACCAATAAACACTTGGCGGTGAGTCATGTGTTATTCTTAATTTCTAGACTATGGATCGAGATTTTTACTTTAAATTCAGTTTGGCTTTAGATTTCTTACGGGGGATAGATTTCTGACTAGATTTCTTACACTGAACATGACACCTAAAAGGAAATTTTTAAATGTGAAAGAAAAGTTCAGCAGTAATACAGACGTAGAACATGCATTTTTTAGTACATTGTAAGGCAATTTACATACATATTTGTAAATTATTTTAAATAAATTTCTTTGACAGTTTAAATTTTAAAGATTGAACTTTTTTAATTTTAAAGAACTAGCTAAGCATAATGGTTTTTAGCAGGAAAATGATGAAAAAGATACTATAAAAAGAGGTAATATACATTTCTGTATATCGAAATGTCTATATATCGAGGGATTTTTTTTCAGGAACCTTCAAGATGATATATAGAGGTTCGTCATCTATTGAGTAATTTAAATAAAGTAAATTCAAGCCTCTTTAGTACGCCTTTCAAGGAATCGCTCCAAAACGAGGTACTAACGAGAAAGGCGTACAATCGAATTTTACTTCAGAACGCGATAAAAACTCACTTTAGCCGTTCTGGTATACTCACTTATCGCCATCAGAAAAACCCTAGACACTAGACATCCCTGTGGCGGTCGTTATGGAAACGGGATATTCCATTGCATTTGGAGGGTGAAGAAAAGGGCTTCATTTCGTCTGGCGGAGATAAAACTGGCGGAAGTCTTATTTCGCTTTGTACTTCGGTCGAAAACGAATTCTCGCTGAACGAAGAGCCCTTAGTTTGCCAAATGTTGCGGTTGATTTATATCCGTTTCTCTCCTTTCTTCGACTCGTCTACGTGAGGCAACCCTGTTCAGGGTTTTTCTACTGGCGGTGGGATAGTAGATCTATAGACTAATGAAATTTCAAAATCCTTTAAGTATATCATTATACTTATAATCTCGGTCAATATTAATTAAATTTTAAACATTTAAAAATTTCCCGAATTCTAACTTCTTTAAATAAATAATCGAACAATACATAATGATAAAACTTTTATTGCAATAACCCTAATTAAGTAAATATATACAGATAAATATATTACTTTTTTTCCTCAAATTTTTATCGCAGAACATATAATTGGATAACACAGAATCCTCATTATTGGAGATATTATGATAGTTTAGATCATTTCGTTGCAAGAAATGAACATAAAATGATTGGCTTTATTTTAATTATAGTCCTTCTCAGGTTTTCTTTTACTTTTGCAAGGAAATAATCATATTGTAATTTTGTTTCGATCACGATTCATTTAGTTTCAGTTGTCGTGAAGTTTGATTTTTGGATTCTCCTACATAAGAGGTTCCCAACCTGTGGTACGCGTACCCCTGGGGGTACGCGAAGGACCAGTTGGGGTACGCGAACTCTAAGTCTGTAATGGCGGACGCAAGATAACGTAAGGGATTAAATATGTTACAGAATTTTGTTTGTCCAAGTTCGTGTAAAAAGTGAAAATGAAAGCTGTACAAGTCCTAAACGTACCCTCAAAATAAGAAAAAAAAAAGCAAAAGGAAGTATAATTTTTAGCTGTCCTTATAATTTAATGCGAAATTATTACAATACTGATTTCATCTGTTTTGACGTTGAACTAGTATTATTGTAAAAATGGAATAAAACGTAAAATCAAATATAAGTCCTGCAAAATGTTATAAATTCCAGTCATTTGACTCTGAAGATCCCCTAGGCCCTTAAAATAGGTACATGACAGTTGGGAGTACGCGAAAATAAAAAGACTAATCAAGGGGTACGCGAGGGGGAAAAAACGGAAACCCCTGTCCTACACTTAAAAGCGGAGCGCTATCGAACATCTGCCATGCGATATAAATATTTTAACGCTGAAATAAATAGGAATGAGTCGGGACCAAGGAAAACGGCGTACTAATGAGCGACTTAATAAAGAAATTTCACTGTATTTAAATAAAAATGTCTCTGAAATGCCTTTAACCTCTCAACACCTTTATACACGATGACACAGCGACATAGCCAACAAATGCCCAAGTTGCCTGAAGTATTTCACGCTTTAATTTTCTATTTATTATGATCCGGCGCACGGAAATATTTAAATTTGTATAGATATCTACTCTATTAAAATTCGAAGGTAAACACCTTCGAAGGTAGGGTCCCTCTATCTTCTCACGAACCGCCGAACGGAGAAACGCGCGGAAGGTACCAAAAGATGGGGAATAATCCAGGGAAGCCATTTCGGCCATTTAAATTTCGAAATTTTAATTAGTGAAAAAGATATTAATTAAAAACTAATTGACAACAATGCTTTTCATTGTTTCGGATACTTTATAACAATACTTTTCATTGTTACAGCGCAATTCAAAATCTATTTTACTGTTGAAGTCGTTTACTTTAAAGAACATTGTTACAACAACAATAAAAAAGTGACGCTGGCAGAAATAAAAAAAATGTATTGTTGCAGTATGGAAACCTGAACAGTGCAACAAGTCAATGTGGATAGAGTTTTGTGTGGGTTTTGGTAATTGATATAAAGAAACAGGGAAAATTAAATCGCTCATATAGGGTTTTTACTAAAACTATTGTTTTCTATGAGGTTTCACTTTTAGATTTCATGCACTCAGTGCATCTTGCTTCATGTGCATATAAACTGGAGGCGGGCATATGAAAAAATACGGATTCCGATCAACGCTGGGTTATCTCATTCCTTCCGTACTAAAGTCAGACAAAAAATAATTCCGGAATCGTAATTTTACAAAATAAAGATTATTTTTGCGATTTTTTAAAAGTATATTTTGAAGCCTTGACGCGGACGGAATGATTGAACCGCTCTTTTCTCCTTATTTATTTAGGAAAGTATGTTGGGAATGTGTCACATGACCTCACTTTTTCTCTCCGTCAAGGAATGACGCATTATTCGAGATAGAAATTGACGCATTATTCGAATAAAAAATGTATTGTTGAAAGTATATAAATTCTTTTTTTTATCCCGTGATATAACGTCCAACAAAATCATTTTAACGAAATTAAAAGGGGTGTTTTGTTTCTGTAAAGTTATGTGCCGAAAGATGTAGATTAGTTATGTTAGTGATTTTAATCATTATTCATTGATTTGATCAAGTTTAAATATTTGTAGAAGCTTCTATTTTAAGCTGATATTTGGAAGTTACTATTTTTGCTTTGTTCAATTCTCGCTTTTCCCGATGCCTAAAAGAAAAGGAGGAATTACAGGGGATGTTGCCAGTAGACGGGAGGCAATTAGAAAACGTGAAAGG
>BGPR01004881.1:1942-19986 GCA_013235015.1 Araneus ventricosus
GATGGGATGAAAATTGGAATGGTGTGTGGAATGCTACCACGCCATTTGCGCGGAGCGGTCTGACCGTGAATGTCCAGCATAAACGGCTAACCCTGCTTAGCAGTCACTTTTGTATGGTACATACTTTTTGTCCTGTTGACTAAAAATTAAAATAACCTTTAAGAAGAGCTACTCAAATCCCACGAGTATCAAGATTGGTCGACCGTTCAAGTTCATTAAAGAACCGTGGAACTTCAGGAATCCGAAATTTCGGATAATCCGAACATCATTTTTTAATTTTCTGGAAGATTTTTATTAAAAATGAAGGAAAAATAAAAATTACGCATCAGAAACAAAGCTAATGTTTATTCCTAACTTAAAAAGAATAATTTGAATTGGTATTCAAAAATAAATACAGTACCTTAATTAGTAGAAACAAAATCGGTTATATTTTTTCATGTGAGAAACTAAACCTGCTCGACGATGCGAATCGCCGATCACTCTTTCCGTACTCTTTTCACAGAGAGTACCTAAAGTCAATACTTCAATACTCTACTGCATTTAATATATTGTTACAAACATGGAAAGTCGCTTCCCAGCAATGTGAGTCTTATGGTTGGGAAGAGAGTTTTACAGGGGTAAGTATGGGATGAATAGCATCAGCCATGTCTGGTTCCCCGACCTTGGCGACTTTGGTGACGAAATATGGGATCTCAAAGGTGCTGGAATCTTCTCGATATTTCCATTAGGAGAGAAGATACGCTTGAATGTACTAGAAGATTCCATGTGACGTCACGGCCTGCGGCGGGAGACTTTATAAGGAGAGCGCTTGGATGACGGGGTGTGTGTTGATCGACTGGGATCACCTTGGAGAGCGAACGTCTTTGGAGTTCTATTCGCAGTGCGAGTTAGGAAGCTGGTGAGCTGAGCGCTATTGAAAGTGCAGTTATTGTCGTTACTAGTTATTTGCTGACTGTTTGTGCTTCTAAGTATCAAAGTGCTGAACTGTTATTACCTGTGAATTGTTGTCTGTTTACATTGGTAATCTGTGCAAGAACTAATGTTTCCTGTACCTGTGCTACGTGTTTTCCTGCATATTTGTAAATAAACCTTCATTCTTCATTATCCTGCGTGTTGGACTGTTTACACAATACACCCACAGAAAGACTTTTGCAACAATATCAAGAGTATTTAACCGAATTTTCTGGAATCCGAACAGAGGTCAGCCGCAATTAGTTCGGATTCCCGGGGTTCCACTGTCCATTCCTTTTGTCTCTCTGCCCTTGGACGTTATACAATCAAGAATTGATTTGTTGCCTTTCAGGCGCTGATTCGGACTCTGGCAAAGAAAATGCTGGTATGGGGTGCGACCATCTGCAAATGAAACTTTCGGCTCAACAGACTTAGGAAAAAAAACAGATAGTATTTTCCATTCCTGAACAACTACCGACCAAGTGATTATGGATTTTTTTTCCTAATTGAAAAAGAAAATTGAAGAAAGTTACCACAAAAAACTCTGAAAGATCCCAGCAAACACAAATGTTAACTTTTTTCAAAACAAAACAAAAAAAAAACCCCGAAAAAAATCTTTTTTTTTTCTTTAGATAATTGTGAAAATTCGGTTCAGAATTTAGGAATTAAGGCTTGTTTAAATACGTATTTTGTATACTTCCAAACATGTAACTCCTTTAGAGCGTCCGATTTTCCTTGGAACGGAGTAGAGAAGTTTCACTGTATAATGAATGGTTTTAACCCTTAAAGGCCCAGTGTTGGCTTTAAGCAACATACCCAATTTTGTCTTCTAAAATATTGAGAGTAAGACTGCAGCTCT
Organism: Araneus ventricosus; assembly: GCA_013235015.1. Lineage (NCBI taxonomy): Eukaryota > Metazoa > Arthropoda > Arachnida > Araneae > Araneidae > Araneus > Araneus ventricosus. The sequence goes on from BGPR01004881.1 coordinate 3,753, forward strand.
AATGTCTGGTGTTGCCAAGAGGATACATACTGAAATTGTTATTAAATTAATTTACAACATAAAGATGGCAGCCTGAGTGGTGATAAAAAATAAAAATAAATGGATGTTTTTAACTTGAGGTTGCATCTGTTTTGCTTTGTTTGTACGATTGAGAACACCATATTTCATTTTATAACTTTGAAGAAAAGTCCTTATCCGTATTATTAGTCCTTAAAATTCATCTGTATTTAATATTATAGAATTTTATCAAGGAATTTTTTTCCGAAATAAAGCCTGTGTTGTCAGTTGGTAACGAACTGTTTTTTAGTCATAAACCACACTTAAAACACAACAGGTTTTATAAAGTATTTTCCCCATGTTTTATTCAAGAAATGAAAGTCAAAAATTGTTTTAAATAAATTTTTTAAAAAATTGGGCCTTTGAGGGTTAAGATCCTTCCATAAATAAAACAAAATTTATTTAAGACTCAATTATTAAGATTTAGCAGATTAGATTTTATTGCAATCAAATATAACTCGAGTGCTGAAATAAACCTATCGATATCTCTGAAGGATCCTTATTTTGGGGGGAGATTGCAAAAGGCATCTTTTGGCCTTCGGTCAGGCGCAATACAAATGCTAACACGTTTGGGTGCAAGTGAAAAACAATTTTGAAATCAATTTTTTAAAACTCGGGCTTTAAAGGGTTAAGAATTCCAATTTGATTTGAGTATTTATATTAGTACTGTTCGTTTCAAAAACCCGAGACTAGCACTTTTGGACGATTTTACCACGGAAAGGGGTGACAGGCAATGAGTAAGATGAAAGCTTTTCCGAAGTTCTATGTTAGACCGTGACCTTCGTCCGATTACGCGGGTATTTTCATTAGTCTTTGCAGCAAATCAATAAATGAAAATGAAATGTTTCTATATACTGCTAAGTAAAATGCAAACATTTCCAACTCTATTTTTCACTTCAACCCCATTTTGGTGAAATCAGCTCCGCCTGGCTACTACTCGTTTGCGCTGCAAATCTTCAAATTATGAATCCGGCCTAGAAATTCGAAAGCCTACCAAATAAATTTTTTTTTAACTTTCTGTTAGGGTTTCTTTGGTGCTTAACGTTATAATTGGTAATAATATGCAATAGAGTATATGTTTACTTTTGTCCTGAAAATATATGATAATGCTGTGATATTTATAAATTATCTACTTCGAGGATTTATTTCGTTTTGAGAGAAAGTTTGAAATTATTCACTCAATAAAGGAACTAAAGAAGTTAAATGACTCTGAAAGGATGTTACTCTTAATTTTCGAATACACATTTTCTTAGTTTCATTATCAAATGCTGAAATTTTTTCATAAAACTGGTCATCTCCTTGACAGAAATAGAAATATTTGAACTCCTCATAATTAAAAGTTTTAATTTAAAAAAAAAAACGTTAAGTAAAAGTTTTCTGTAATCGTACCTTCGTTTCAGGATAAATATTTGAATGATCTACTGTAATAATGTGCTATCTGAGGTGATTAAATGCCATTTTATTCTAAATCTGCGGTTATTGTTTCCATTAACTTTTATTCTTTGTTATGGCACCATTTCATACATTTCTTTCATCTGCATTGCCGTTTTCGCTTCTGTGCGTGTGCATTAGATCAGAATATGCAAAGATTAGAATTTTAACGATAAGATTCTGCAAGCGAATAATGACGCGAACACCATTTCCATGCGCAATCGAATATGAACGACCCAATGCTATTTGTGATTAAAGTCAGGCAAACATATTTTCAGACATTACACAGAAAAAGACTGAAATGAGTATTTGTACGTATAAATGACTTTTAGTCTATTCAACTGAAAGGAAAGTATACTCTGAATTATATTATACATATGATCTTCGTTTAAAAGAGAAAAATTAAGAGCTGCCTTTCTATTGATTTTTTCAACCACTTTATCCCTTGTTTAATGCTGGATATGAATCTTATGATGAATCCACTTTTTATGTAAATCTAGAAGATTAATTTACAAATAATGAAGTGATATTCGCAAGATATTTGCTCTTATTTTTCTTTCCTCCTTCCAGAGTTTTAACGCATGAATTTATTTTGTTTGCTGGGAAATTCTACTGTTTATTTTCTGTAAAAGTTATATAAATGATAAACTATTTTATTTTAATTATGGCTTCAGCTGTTTTGCATCTCAGCAGATTGTGTCTACCCCTCCATGTTAAGCCGAAATTTTGAAACGACCTTCGACGCAATTCTTTCAAATTTCTACACATTGTGAGTTTTAATTTACCCACAACTTTGTACTGAATTTGCTTCTCGGAGCCACACAAGATGTCGCTCCGAAAGCGTGCACTGAAAGAGGACATAATAGGAAATTGTTTAACAACACTTTCTCTCTTTTTCAAAATCTCATAATCCACCATACCGTCATAATCTACTGAAGACCGAATTTTATTGCTAAAAATTGGTTTTTATGTTGAGAAAATGCAACGCTATTTCTTCGGAAGTGATCCTCAGCACTCAAAATCCGATCTCTTCTAGAGCAACCGTAAAAGATCTGACAAGAAAATTTGAAAGTTCATTAGGAATTCTAATTTTTTTTAAAATTCAAGGCTGTGCTATTGTGTTAACTCTGAAAGTTCTCACTTTCAAAAAATCATCCATCAAATTCCCTGTCCCAAATGTTCTTTTCTTAAAAAAAGAAAAGTTTGCGGTACTAATTGCAACGACTCAAAGGATATTTCAGTTAGAACTTGTAGGTTAATTGAATCTCACACTATATCTAATGGTTATTTTTTCGCTGATGCCCTTTTTTAATGTTCTTTATGAATTCTTTAACAATGAATTTAAAAAAACATCTTTAGTTACAGAGCTCCTTTTCCTAGCAAGAATTTCCAAGTTTAAAACAGAAAAGAATATTTTTTTTCTATTGATCTTTCATCCACTTTAAGCTTTCTCTAATGCTGGATATGAATGATTCGTAAAATGGCAGGCATCAAACGGTCTTTTGTGTTTTTGAATGTTCTAAGGAATATCCATTATTTAAGAAATATAACATTAAAGGAATTATTTGCAGTTCTTTGCTATTAAACTGTGTCTTTCCAATAATGATGATGTTTAATGGTATTGAGAACTTTTAATATTAATTATTAACAATATCTGTAAAGGAAAACTCATTTATTAAAATTTGTGTCGTGAAGCTGCAAAAGTGGCCATCTCCACTTTTGAAAAATACGTTTTTTGAAAGATTATAAATCTGTTTGACCCTTTTAATATCTCAATATTATAAATTGCATACTAGAACACGTCACCTAAACGCTTCGAATGCCATACAGTTTATTTTTTAAATTTCATTCTGACTAGATGTGACAGAAAATACACTTTTCTCAAAACATTTCTTATTTGGAGATGCCACTTTTGCAGCTACACGACACATTTAAGCTATGCATCGCACAGTATTGAAAGAGGCATGATTTAAGTTAAATATTAATTTTTATAAAGTTTATACGAAATTTATTTCTTAATATTTTATAAATGTGCAGTCCAAATCGCTTTGATTTCATTTTTTTTCCTATCTCATGAAATTCTGTTGACTTATTTTAGAAAAGAAAGCTGTACTCAGGAAAAAGTTCTCACAATGTTTGATTACGCTACTACATAAGCGATTGAATATTCATGAAAATATATTTATAACGTCGGAGGTTTACTCAACATAAAGGAAATTAGCATTAATTTAAGTAAACTTTACATCTTAATTCTTCAAAAGTTAATGGGATTTGTTAATGTTCAATAAATTCACTATTTCAGATTGACAACGTTAGAGAAAATTAGTATACATCTCAAGTTTATCGTATTTACAATTCACTAAATTAAATTTGAGCTGTGAATGAGTCTTGAAACAAAAAAACCTACATATTATTTATATGAGTTAAGCGTTGCAATTCCAACGAAATGATAAATTTTAATTCAGTTGTTAGTGAGCAATCGAATTTCGCCATTTTCGACTTTTCAATTATTGTTTGTTCATCCGGAATCAAAGTTGAGATTACAGTAAGCTCGTAATTCAATTTATAAGAATCTGTAAACAGCTTTTAAGTAATTCTCTCGTTATTTTCATATATTTTGGCATATCTAATCTGTTTAATTGTCTATGATACCTTCCCGTTTGTACGCTGGCAGAATTTGCCAAGTTTAGATGCTGGCGTGAAATGATTGTTAGCTTTTCAGTTAGCAAGTCAGTCGCCAAATGTGTGGAAGTGCTCCAAGTAATAATATCATATGCCTTATAGTTCGCAAAAAGTCATACCTTTCGGCATATTGGCTGGACAGCAGATCTCGCCAAGCGTAAATGTTAGACAAAATGTAGCCATGTCATTATCATCTAAATTGAGATGATAATGAAATCGTAAATGAATTACGAAATCAAGAACTACACCATTTTCATGGATTAGCAATACAATAGTTGGCACAGTTATTGACCGTGCACAAGAAAAATACCAAATTTTTGATCATTTGAATTCGGTTGTGTTATTGTCGAATCAGATTTCAATTAAATTATTTATTATTTTAACTAAATTAATGCATTACAACTCAAATTGAGCCTTGTCGGCATTTTTTGACATTTTTAAGCTCTTGCAACGTATTTAGATATCTTCAGCTTAGAAATACTCATGCTTTCTTTAGCAGGAATCTTGAAAGATATTTGCTTTCAAAGCAGTTTTCTATTTTATCCAAAGTGAGAAAAGAATATGATTTTATTTGAAGTTATGGTTGAAATCTAGAAGTTGGTACACGCTCTTAAAATGGCGCCACACACAGGAAAATGGACAGGTCTTTGCTCCGATGACTGTCCTTTGTTTCTAACTTCAATCAGATTTATCTTTTTTGAGAAAGCAAAAGCACAGCAAAATCTCTATGCACAAAATCACTGTGGCAAAGTCTATCTACGTTACAGGAATACTTGGACTTTACTACTCGAGTCATACTTTAATTTGTTTACTCCTCTAATTTAATTCGTTTTTAATTCCGATCATCATGTGGAGCTGAGGAAGGGACAGCTTACACTATGGGTTTCCGTTTCCACATATCATGCTTAATCGTCAAGAAGAGGAAATGAGAGCTTTTACGTATTTCTCTCTGTCGTCGAGTTCCGATGATTAAGTTTGGATGGTATTTAGTTTAGTTTCTGAAGTGGCAGTAACATAATTTCCTACTGTTTCATCCCATCTCAATTAATTATCTTTAATGTTTACATGTCGTTTTATGCTTAGTGAGTTTTGTTTATATATTTTTATCGGTAGCATTTAGTTTATATTTTATAATCAAGAAACTTTGCATTCAGTGTACGTATTGTGATGTCACCCCTTTTACTTTCTCGTATACGAAGTACACAAAGAGAAAGTATTGTAATCGTCAAAAAATTCGAACTCGAGATTTTGACGAATCTCCACATTTTAGACCTCTCTGAGTCCGAAAAACACAATTTTGGAATCATGTCTGTCTGTGAATACGATAACTAGAAAACTATTAGAGCTACGGGGATGAAATTTGGTATGTGGTCTTTAAACAAAATTTGTAGGTTTCTATCAAATTTTGGACAAAATCCGTCCACGGGAAGTCTGTCTGTATGTCCGCGGTCATGTGAACACCAGAACTCAAAAACTTGAATAGCTAGATGGATAAAATTTGGTACACAGTTTTATCGTCATGAATGTAGGTCCGTATAAAATTTTGGGCCAAATCCGTCAAAAAGAGGCGTTTAGATTGCATATTCAATTTTTTTAAATCCGATTCTCATGCGCATGCGTACTGGTAACAATCTGTGCACGCTGAAGGATTACGTAACTTTGTCCTTGAGCCGGCAAAAGTAGAAATCGGTACGCATCTCTTTGAATTTGATTCTTTACCTAAATATTTTTTGATAGCCATTGGATCCTGGGTTACAGTAGGTTTGAATTTTTTTATCCATGCGGGGGGAGGGGAAACAGCACCTTTTTTGGGAAGTGTACGAGAAAGTTTAGGAGAGACCATTCCCGCTGGTTTTGTTCAATAGTTTGCGTATGCCATTCAATTGACAGGGAACTTTAAAAGTTCCGAGTTAGGGGGCATACTGCGGCGAAAAGAAAGTATACAGGGTGTCCGAGAAAGGTATTTATTATTCTAAGCATTAATAACAGACATACCAAAAGGTGAAACGAAATGCGGTTTGAGGCAAAAAATTGAAGAAATCTAACAGGTATTTTTTTTCAGTACCTTCCAATGTTGCTCTATGTGAGCACATGCCATGTGTCTGGAAAGTTTCACAGCCATAAAGTCGACCATTCACTTCACAGATAAACTGAATATTTTGGAACGCTAGGAGGAAAAAGCCATACAAATCTATGGAAATCAGTCAAATGGCTTGTGGTGGTTGGAATTCCGTCTGGACTGAAATCGGAGCGGAAACACTGGAGTTTAAAGTCTCGCTTCAGAGGGACCCTGAAAGAGGCTACGAAAAGAACAATGCCTTGCGTAGATTGAAGCCTCGCTTTGAGGGTAGCATAAATTAAAATCTGCTGATTGGGAAAAATCGAAGAGAGATTGACAAGCAGCTGTAGAGAGGGAAAGAAGATCACTCCCCCTACCTTCGTTCAGAGTTAGCGTCCTTTTAAATATCAAGTGAATGGAGGGCCTGTATTTTTCGATTAAAATGGGTGAAAATAAAACCGGGCTTAGGACAAATGGCATGGCTATCCTTCAAGTGAATGGCCGGCTTAACGTTAGGAGATGGGGCTCTGAAAACCCAAACATTTCAGTCAAATATGAACGAGACAGTCCAAATTTAATGCTTGACGTGGTCTTTTGCACGACGCTGTAACCGGGGTCATTTCTTCTTTGTGAAGAAGACGATTAACATTGATGTGTGCCGGGATCTTCATGAGTTGTATGTTATTCCACTATTGTAACATTTAGAGCCCACTGTTTTATTTCAGCAGGACGGTGCTCCACCTCACTGGACACGTTCTTCTGATATTTCCGTTTTATGTTAGAAAAATAGTTGGCGGGAATCGGAATGGTATGTCTTTTGACCGACTTTAACCACCTCTTACAGTTCACCATGAAGTTTAGTAGTGTATGAAGAAAATCGACTTACACAATACACTGTGAATCCCAAAAGACAAGTATACTGTTTTCATTTTTTGTGCGCCATTCTATGCTAGATCGCTTTGTCACAGGGGTATAATGATGCATCCAATTTTCCTCACAGGTTAAAGTTCTACTCAAAAATGCTTCTCCTTCCTGGCGATTCAAATGTGTTTGATAAATTTTTGCTTTTGCAATCTTTCGATTAGCATTTTTATTTATCAGAGGCACCAAGCTTGTTGTGATTTCGAGAAATCGTAACTTGTTCCTGAAGATGAATTGCACTCTTCCATAACGTATGTCCATTTTGTCGCCAATTTCATAAACTGTTATTCGTTGGTAATCAAGAATAAGGTCAGGAGTTAGTAGAAATTCCGGTTACACTTGTTCTCGGATGATGCGTCAACTTTTGCACTTCTTCACTTCCATTTTTAACACCATGTGTCATTTCCATACTCGCGACCTCGATAGGATTTCATAACCGAACTGGGCACTAATCTGTGCCAAATCAATAGACTTGAATTTTCATTCGTTAAAAATTTAATGAATATTCACTATGAACTGCACGACTAGGTACCTTGATGGAGTGAAAGTCTCCCTCTCTCTCGTTCAGTAACTTCGTGTGAGACCGATAGCCGTCCAACACCTTTCCTATGATGCACAGTTCCCTTCAATTACTCACACCAACGCCTGATGGAGTTCTTACGTGGAGAGCGACAATTTCGATACTCTAATCGAAAACGCCTTTGAACTATTACAAATGATTTGTTTTCGTGGAACCAGAGACGTGCCTTCTGCTGCGCGGTAGCCATTTTGGCACTTTCGTTAGGAATCTCCAGCTGCAGCAGATTTAGTAAGCAGGGATGCAGAGAGGGTAATTGGCGCCCAGGTCATAATATGGTTTTCTTCGCCCCTCCCCCATCATCACCAGTGGCTCGGCTTGTGTAAACAGCGCGGTATGGTGTTTTTTCGTGCCCTCCAGGAGTGGCGCTAGTGTCTGCTCGACGGGGGGGGGGCGTGACTTGCTGTACGAGGGGAGGAGTGTAATGAAATTTGTTTATAATTTTCGCCTCCTATTGAAATATCCCATTGAGGAACGGAGTACAAAAATTTTCCCCGACGAGGGGGCATAGCATCCCCGATAGGGGGATCCTGCCCCCTCGGCCTCTACTGGAGCCACCCTTGATTTATATGGGAAAAAATGCTGTTTATACTAACCGTTCTCACGCAACATAAAAGCAAAAAGTATAAATATCTTGAAATTCATGGTCTTTACGTTTATGAACAGCAAGCAGCAAGACAAATAGCCTGCTTTTGCAATCTTTAAAAAATATTCCCAGCTTATATAGAAATAAGAAAAAAGATATATTTTAAATCTCTTTTTTTAATATATTCATCAGATGTGAAGGGAATATCTCGTTTCTTTGTTTTAATTTAGATAAGATATTATATGGAAAATTACCGAAATTTTTTCATATTATTAGGTAACAACGAAATGTTAACGCACTGTAATTTTAATCGCGAATAAATTTACATCATCACAAAAATAATTTAACACCTATAATGAATTACTTTAATGAACAACTTCTTAATTTTTTTTATATTTCACTTTTGGAGATTATCTCTGGTTTTCGTGTCTATCATCATTTCTTCAAAATAACAATAACAATGCATCACTTCTTTTGAATTCCAAAATCAAAATTATCTAGAAATTTTGCAAAATGTTTCATTAAAATTATTTAATCGAAGAGGTTTGAGTTTGAGCTGCTTTTTTGGTGCAAAAGTCATAAATTTGACCATACTGTGCCAAACTAAGTAAAATTCCCCTTAATCAAAGAGGTATAACCAAAAACGAATGAATTACTCCGACCTGCCTAGGCATATGGAAAACCTGAATGACCGGCCGCCGCGACAATTAATCGGGCACTGTGGCCCTCGCATAATAGCCCTTATTAAGAGCGGCTCATGCGACGACCCCTCAGACAGAAGTAACCCGTTATTTGCGGTGGGGTAATTCAACCCCCACCATTACTATTTCCCACCGGGAAGCGGGTCTCTGTACTTATAAGGCAGGTTCTCATCCCCATATTTGAGGTGTCCCCTTAAGTTGGAATAATCAAACAGGCATTAATTATTTTAAATAAATATGATATCTTTACGTTTTCCGTAAGTTTTCATATAATTTAGAGGGGCGTTTTGATACATTGATGCACAAAACTTAATTTCTTTTAAAGGAATTGGCAAAAATTCCACTTGCATTTAAAGAAGAGTCAGTCACATTCACAGAAAAATGCTGATATTAAGTATATTTTGACTTTCTCGCATATGACGTATACATCACGTAGCTGCCAACAGCGGATTTAGTATAATTGCATCCTTTGTTAAGTACTTCAAGTTTTATTCATAAGTACTGAAGACTAAGGATAGTGTTACAGTCATGGAAAGTCACTTCCCAGCAATGCAGGTCTTATGGTTGGGAAGAGGGTTTTACAAGGTGAAGCATGGAGTGACCTCAGCGACTCTCGTGGCACGCATGACCTTGGCGACAAACTTGGCGACCATTTTGGCGACTTGGCGACAAATTTGGCGACCTTGGCGACAAATAGATTATTCTCGAAAATGCAATCCTTTTCTCGATATTTCTATTAGGGGCCGAGATCTAGGATTTTCATGAAAATTCTATGTGACGTCACGGCCTAACGGGGAGAGTATATAAGACCGCGTTTGGACGACAGCAGCGTCTTGATCGACTGGTTACTTCACTGTGAAGCGTAAACGTCTTCAGAGTTCTATCCGCTGTGTGAGCTAATCAGCTGGTGAGCTGAGCTGTTATTGTCGTGACTAGTTAATGGCTGACTGTTTGTGCTGTTAGATATTTGCTGACTGAACTGTCATTACCTGTGAATTGTTGTCTATTTACATTGGTAATCTGTGCAAGGACTACTGATTCCTGTACCTGTGTTACGTGTTTTCCGGCATATTTGTAAATAAACCTTCATTCTCCATTATCCTGCGTGTTTGACTGTTTACACCATACACCCACGGTAAGATTTAGTGCAACAATAGTTTTAGTAAAGCTTTCGTGATAATTAATTAAATAATTAATTTTGCATTAATCAGAGACAGGAAACATTTTTCATCTCAAGCAACGCCGGGTATATCAGCTAATGGTAGATGAATATAAGTAATTATATAAAAATAAAGTAAATAAAGCTAAATAGAATATAAATAACAAGATCTATATTTTGATACTAATTATAAAAATTTCAAAAGTCATTGGAAGTGGTACAACTGAAACTGATACGGATAGTTGAATCTTAAATACTAAAAGGCTGAATATCATCATTTGATGTTGTTCTGTTTTACAAGGTGTTTAAATTGGTGACTTTCTTTGCAATATCACAGTAAAATTTTTTCAACTAAGTATCTGAAATTTAAATTCCATTAAATAATGCTTGCAGCGATAAACTCAAGATTGAAACTGACCTCTGAAAAATTTTAGTATCCATTGTCCAAATCGTTTTTGCTTGTACTTGAAAAAAGAATTTCTAACCAAATATCTTATCTATGAAAAATATAAGATCAAAGTAATTTTTTATAAATAAAAATATCAGATAAAAAGGTAATAGATGCCAAATCACAATGGAAGTAGAAAATGCTTTGATTTTAATCTCTACTGCATTCATATCATTGAACCCTGATTAATCAGCTAACTTTAAACAAATGATAAAGATATCAATGAGATTTCGCAGAAGTTTAGTGATTATCGTATTTTTAATTAAATATCACGTGCCTGAAATTTATCTTTCTTCATCATGAAATCATTCCAGATAAAGACAACATTAAAAAAAATTAAAGAAAAAACTCAAATTGTCCACGTGAAAATATCGTGCAAAACAATAGTCCTGTTTGATTACAAAGAGTAAAGTTAAATGTTTTCTAAATTTATTTATTTTAACGTAGGACTACGTTCCTCCCATTGGGGTCTCAGGAAGGAATTTCATTCACACGCCACAAAACTTGGTATGGAAGATCCTCTATATCTCGGTAACTACATATGTTAAAAACATAACTAATGCCCTATTTTAGAGATAAAGGGTAACAACAGAAGTTACAAAAAAACTTACTTAAACTTAAAAACTTACGAGAAACAAAAGAGTCACGCGAGTAAAGTAGTCCTGCGCCTTTAACATTAGCGGCTGTTTGAAAAGACAGCCTCCCGTCATTTTTTTTGCTTTATATTGTTCCATAATAGATGGTAAAAATTTTTAAAAATTAAAAAAAGTAAATAAACAGAAGACTGGATAATATTCTAGTGGGTCACAAAACTTGTGTCGACAAACAAAAGTGGTCTAAATGACACTGAAAAGATATTTCACTCCCGTAGATATCGATGGCAAGATGTCATAGGAAGCAACTTTATTATGTCTGGGACAAAATTCCTTTAACGACCACAAAGAAAAATGAAAAATCATAAAAAATCGCACAACAACAATTTTATGACAACTGTTGTGTGTTTGGCTTGATTTGATATGATTTGTAAGGTTAGCATCTGTTTTGAATTTACGCGGGAGTTATAGCAGATGGTTGTCGTCACTTAAAACCATAGTTAGCTTATGAGAATGAACAACACTATCCAATTCCACACTGGCTTTGGTTTTGTTTGGGTGTGATTTGTAGGAGCAGACTCCATATTTTAAAAGAGCAACAACCATATGCTGCACCAGACTAAAAGCTCAAGTTCTATTTCTCCGCGGTGGCCTAGTGGTAAGGTTTCGGCCTTGGGGCCGGAGGATTGCAGCTTCGTTCCACTAAAGATCCGTCGTATATTGGGCCTGTTGCACGTTAAATCATTCGTAGGGGTCCAAACGTCCACCCGTTGGTGTGGTGAGGAAGCTTGGAGAGGGGGTGCCAGCTCAGTCATCTGACCGTGGTTCAAAATTACGAGGTCCGTCCCAAAATTGCCCTCGCGTTGCTTCAAAACGGGACGTTAATATAACTGAACCATTCTATTTGTCTAAGATAGAACAAAGTTAACAGGTTCGCTAACGAAAGGATATTTGATAAGTTGTGAACCATCATTCTTCAATGTACAATAAAATTTCTCGTGATAGGTACCCAATTAACTGACAATTTCAAAATAAGGGCACTTTTGAAGGTATAAATTTAAATCCGAAATTTAGGTCTATCAAACAAAAATAATGTTACAAAAATGTAATGTCGCTTTCCTGCCTTGTTAGTCTTATGGTTAAAAAGAGAGTTTTACAGGGGCACTTATGGAATGCCATCGGCTGCTATGTCTGACCGGCGATTTTGGAGACAAAACGAAGATACTCAAAAATGCTAGGATTTTTGCGATATCTCTCATAGGGGCCGAGATCCGGATTTGCCCAGAGATTTCCATGTGACGTCACACCCTGTCAGGATGACAATAAATACACGACCGTATGGGTAAACTGGGAACGTCTTTGGAGTGCGAACGCCTCCGAAGACTTTGGAGTCTCGTCTGCAGTGCTAGCTGGAAAGCCGGTGAGCTGAGCGCTATTGAAAGTGCTGTTGCTATCATTATTAGTGAGTTGTCTGTTTGCGTTGCTAATCTGTACAAGAGCTATTGTTCCTGTTACCTCCCCGATAGCAAAGAAAGCTTGTCTAAAAGGTTTTGGAAACCTTGTCTTCAGCAAGGGTAAAGGGTTGTCACAAAAGTTTCCATCACAAGGGTTGAACCTTTCGGCAAGGTAGCGGAAAGGTTCGCTAGTCAACAAGAAACAAGGATTTTAGTAAGATTCCCCCAAGCTTTTACTATAAGCTTGTTTCAGGCTATCCTCAAGCTTGTTTCAGGCCTTTCAAAAGGTTAAGAGCCCTCCTTCGGCGGACAAAATAGAACCCTCCTCCGAAACCGTACTCCTACAGAGGGGTTCAACCCCCCCCTTTTCTTCACCCCGTCTTCAAAGCCGTACTCGTACAGAGGGGTCTAACCCCCTTTTTTATCCCCTTCTTCTGACGTCATCTTAGTCAAACTTGCAGAGAAAAAACATTGTTATCTGGGATGTTAATTAATTAGATCAATTAGGAACCTTAATTGATCTTAATTATTAATTTCAATCAATTTGGTTAATCTAATTTTTAACTGAACTTACTTGTACGATTTCGTTGTAGATTGTGACAAACTCCAAATGCCTTCGAGCCAGGGATCGAACCCACGTTCATAGAGTTGGAAGGCAAACGCAATAACCAATACACCGGACGGGGCTACATACCAGGGGACGGGTGGTTCATTAAAAGGTTAACTACGTCAATTTTGCGGGAATGGTTTCCGAAACGGTTTGTGCGGAAACGCTTTCGCAGACTTGTCGTTCAAACCTTTTCGGTGAGGTAGTTCATAAAAAGCTTTCCTATGTAAACCTTGCGGCAATGGTTTCCGAAACGGTTTGCTCGGAGATGCTTTCGCGGACAACCTGTGGAAAGTGAAATGGCAACCTTACCGCAACCTTCTTTGCTACCTGGGCTGTGCTTCGTGTTCTCCTGAATATTCGTGAATAAAGCGTCACTCTCCATTATCCTTCTTGTTGGACTGTTTCCACCGTACACCCACTGGTCGATTTTTATAACAATAATATGTGAAGAGAAGGTGCAGGCTTATATGGATGTAAACATTTACACTCTTTCTTAATAACGGCGAAATAATTGAATATATATATACTGGGAGATGAGAAAGATGAGGAGGTGGAGAAAATGAAGATGAAACCGACGCGTAGACATAGAAAGCTAGTTGGAAAGAAGTAGGCGAAGGATTGCAGACTTTTGTAAAAGTTAATGGGCACTGTTTGTCTGCGTCATCACATGATGCTATGTAGCTTCTCAGTATTCACAATAAATGTTCAAAACTCTGGCGACAATCTTGTAAGTAGGTCATATGTCATCACACTAAGAAATGCCTAACTTTCATTTGCTCTTATGTATGGTAATTTTAAAATGTTGTTTAATTTTGATTTCCTGAAAAGTAAAATTGCGTATATATGATTAATTAATTAATTTTAAATAATCTGTGCGATTGTCGATATTATTTATTTAATTGCAACCGACAGATGGAAAAATATGACCACTGGATTTTGCATGGGGCAATTTTTACAGATGGTATCACTAAACATAAAGGTAAATTTTAGAAACATGTATTCAGTTATCCAGAAGTATCTCTTCTCTGGCATCGGTGAAGTTCTGTTCTTGCCTCTTAAAAGAGATTCTACTGTATATGTGAGCCCATATTTGGTAGTTCTAGGTCTACGATGTGTCTGTAAAACTTTTACAGACAACAAACACAACTCTTCCTTTATTATCAGACAAATATTAAATATTGCGTTATTCAAGTGCATAAAAACCATGTGAGACATTTTTTATGATATGGCGTATATGCAATAAATATTGTTACGAATATGTAAAACCGTTTTCCCTGCAATGTTAGTCTTATGGCTGGAAAGATAGATTTACAGAGGCTCTAATGAATGCCAAGCCAATAACCCCTGATTCCGGCGACTTGACGACGAATTTGGTGACTTTGGTGACAAAAATGAAGGTTCAAGAAAATGCAAGGATTATGACCCTATCTCTCCTAATAAGTGCGATCCGAAGAATCTTCGAGAAAATTCCATGTGATGTCACCCCTTGTCGGAAGGCAAGGCAACACAAGGACTATTTTAGAATGGACCTCGTAAATTTGGACAGTGGTCAAATGACGAAGACGAAACCTGAATCCCCACCCCTTCTCCAAACTTCCGTGCCACACCAGAGCGAAAACGCTTGACCCTCGATGTCAGATGTAGCTCGCACCAGGCTCACATATACATCAGATCATTTACGGAATCGGGTTTCGAATCTGGAACCCTCAGGTCTCGAAACCAAGACCTTAGCACCAGGCCTTCGCGACCATCAATCTTCTTCAAAATATTGTCAGTTTTCTCCATGTTATTTATCTGCACTTTAATTACATGACTAGAAGGTGTTTCATCTTTATTTTTATCATCACAGTATACCCCCGAACTAGGAGCCAGGACGGCTCCCTGTCGGGTGGAACGGATACATGGTACTTTATTAAAAAAAAACACCTTTACAATCTTAGATACTTTAACAATTTTGAATTCGACATAACAATGGATAAGAATTTTAACAGTTATGAACATAATAACTATAGGAAATATTATCATATCATAATGATTTGAAGAGAAGTTCCTCATTCTTGTACAGGATATCCATATGATTTCGAATCTTAGCACTGGAAAGCGGATTCAACATTGTTCTTTGCCTTCATACTTGCATAAAATCTGATGTAGGTTTTATAAGGTGATATGGACTTGTTAGGATACGCTCCGCTGCGTGATGAATAGGGCTACCTTGTTCACCACAGCCACAGAGATTAGTCGATTGAAGACGGAACCGGTGGAGATAAGTTGGAAAGGGCCCATGCCCTGTTACAAAATGAATTTCTGATCTATGCCATTGCATTGGTGTGGTATGGACTTTTGGTTAAATTTGGTGTACATTTCGGCCGGTTTCTCCAGTGTCCCATTGGACTTTTTTGTTCTAAATTTCACGGAGCTTCTTCTTAAGGTAACTTCATGGTGCTGGGATATTTATTTGTTGATCTTCTGAGGCCGCTTGTTTTGTTAGGATGTCTGCAGCTTCGTTACCAGGTGTCCCGTCGTGGGCTTTAACCCATGCAAGATTAATTGTCATAAAGTCTTGTAGAATATGTTGAATGTCTTGCGCTATGGGACTCTTAGTTTTAAATGCAGATATTGAAAGCAGGCTGGTCTCATTGTCTGACCAGTTTGTGGACTGTTGAATGATTGACAAGCGCTAGTGCAGGATTCCCGAATGGCTACTAGCTCTGCTTGGAAAACTGAATGATGACAATTCAATTTCGCCATCCATTGCTCTGTAGTAGTAGTATTCTCCAGAAGCAATAGGCACTGCAAGTTCTACCTTGAATTTTCGAACCATCTGTAAAAAAAGTTGATGGTATCCTCAGAGACATGCTGAGCCATCCATTGCTCTGTAATGGTGTTATTACTCCAGAAGCAATAGGCATTGCAAGTTTTACCTTGAATTTTCGAACCATCTGTAAAAAAAGTTGAT
>BGPR01004881.1:19996-36871 GCA_013235015.1 Araneus ventricosus
TAATGGTGTTATTACTCCAGAAGCAATAGGCACTGCAAGTTTTACCTTGAAGTTTCGAACCATCTGTAAAAAAAGTTGATGGTGTCCTCAGAGACTGATTCTATCTTCGATGTTGAATAGAGCTGGAAACAAATTGGCTACATAGAGTTTTCTTTCAAAGTCATCTGGAGAGAAATTTGAATCCGAGAAGGTACTGGATCATAATATGACAGATCAAAATGAAGTAGAAATACATGCTTCTCTACCATGTAGCTATCGTTGCCTTAAGGGGGTAGCACACTACGTATTTCGTCGAACTTTTTTCTCGGACGATCGAAACCGATTTCGTCTTTCGGTCGATGGAAATGGTTTTCTTCACCGCGGAAAGCGAGGTCGAGTTTTTTATCCTTTTGTTGAAAAGCACTCGCTTGTGCTGAAAAGCCCGATATCCTAGATTTTTATCTCTGGAGTCAGGGGTGTGTCATAGTGTAAAGTAAGAGCCCAATATCCTAAAAAACAACACTTTCCGCGGGGAAAAAATCAGTTCCATCGACCGAAAGGCGAAATCGTTTTTGATCGACCTAGATTAAAGGTCGACGAAATACGTAGTGTGCTACCCCCTTTTCTTTCTCGCATATTTCCCCAGGGATGGGGGCACCTCAAGTATGGTGATGAGAAAACTGAGTATGCCGCTTTTCGCTTTCTCTGGGATTACAAAAATGGTGGTGTTGCCGGGTTAAAGGGCCCATAGCGGATGATGGGACTTAACTCCCTAGGGAGGGGTCCGTTCACGGGCCACACCGTAATGGAGGTTGTTTTACGCAAATCGCAGTATTCGTTTCTGCCGCGACGGGTCATTCAGATTTTACCGAGAGGCCTAGTGCCAAGGAAGGGTGGGCTTCATTTTCTCGCACATGAAGTATAGAAAGAGAAAGTATTGTAACTGCCAAAAAAATCGATTCGAGATTTTGATAAATCTCCACATATTAGACCTCACTTTAGTTGGTTAATAAAAAGAAACAGCGAATCAGACGGTGGAAATTTGATATGTGTTCTTTACACTACAATTATAGATTTCTATGAAATTTTGAGGAAAACCGTCACCGGGAGCCCTGTCTGTCCGCCAGTGTGCTTAAGAACACGATAGCTCAAAAACTCAATGAGCTAATCAGACGGATGGAATTATGGATGAATAGTTTGGCATATGGTTTTTATCAGCAGAATTGTAGATCTATATCGAATTTCAAACCAAATCCACCTTCTTCCTGACTGTTCTGTTAAGAAACGTGATCTTAAAATATCAGAGTCCGAATTTTTCGAACCCAGATCAGATATGATGGTTTTCACTAGTGTTCCTTAAACAGCGATAGTTCAACTACCGATAGTTTTCCCAAACTATTGACTGAACTATGGATAGTATCGATAGTTCCAAAACATCGATAGTTCCAGTCGATAGTTTTAAACTATCGACTGAAAATGTGCCTATCGATAGTTTTGAGAAAGTCGATACTATCGATTATTTCAGTCGATAGTTCCAAAAACCCGATACTATTGACTTGGATTCGATAGTCTATCGATATTTAAGGAACGCTAGTTCTCACTGATTCAAATCAATAAGCGTTTGCTGCAACATCGATTCACTTTCAGGTTTATTCAAATTAGATATCGTTATAAATACGAGCGATAAAGCCCAGCAGTTGGTGGCTGGTTGGTTTTCTTAAACTCCCCTATCTTTTGCTACACGCTCTGTGTGCATTATTAGGCATTACTTTTAGGCAAAAGTCTAAATTTATAAGGATTAGGAGTAATTTAAATGCTGCAAATGCTTAACGATGATTATTAAATTGTTATATGATTTTTAATTTAACTTTAGTCAGTTGACTATAATGTTTTTAATAAAGTATTTGTTTTTATATATCAGTCTAATCATTGAATTTGAATCTTGGATTTTTTAAGACTAAACACATGATAATAATATCATGTTCGTTATTCTGTCCATGTGCATGTGAACCAGTGGCGAATCCAGGGGGGCTATCGGGCTGCAGCCCCCTCGGAGCTAATTCAGAATTCTTGATTTTATTTAAAATCACTACAACTGTTTGCTCTTATTTTCTCTTTTTAAAAAAATAATAAAAACTTGACAATATTGCTTTCTGGCTTGACAAGTTCGAAAATTTTCCTACTTTTCTCGTCATTCCACTTGTACTTATAGCATTTACGCGGTCGAAGACATTTTTTGGCTAGTTATTTCATTGTATTTTTTATTAAATTATCGGAAGTATTGTATTATTTTTTATGATTCTTATTGTCAGGAGAGTAAAGTCTGTAAAGTTAAAGTGTTTTGGTTTATATAAGCCATAAGGTTTGACATTCGTCCCAGCGATACAAAGTTTTTACGACCTCAGCCCCCCCCCCACGACGCAAATCTTGGATTCGCCACTGATGTGAACGCAGTAGCTCAAAATCGTAACAAGCAAGAAAATGAGATTTGATATGTGACCTAGACATCAAAATTGAAAATCTGTATCAAATTTCGGACCCAATTCGTCAAAGAAAAGTGGTCCAAAATGCGCTCTGGACTCTTTCCGCTATATGAAAAATTTAAACACAAAACATGCTATATAGCGGAAGTATACAGTGTATTTAGGGCGAACACTCCCTTGGTTGAAAAGGTCTCACAGCGAATGAGAGTTGTTCACCATTCAATCTCGAATAGTCAAGATAAACTTTTCCACGGTGAATGGTAATGTTTTTCTTTCCGTTAGGGTAATTTTTCCTTTCTTTTTTCTTAACAAAACTTGCTATTTTCAGGAGAGCAAAATCATCCTTTTCGCTTCTGCATCTTTAATTAACAGATGAACATTAAAGTAGCAACAAGGATTGTCTTCGATGGTCATGAATTTTATTTAACAAACTTTTCTTTCAATTTCTAAGATTTGTTTTTGGAAAGTTGCTCAAAAAAAGGACGGAAAAGTTCACAGTTGCATTTGTGTGGACCTTTCCCGTATTTCTCAGCTCCATATTCCCTGCCAAGGTATTTGAAAACAGGATCTGCTTCACTGTACAGCGGCCAGTCTCTGTGTGGTTTCCTGTCATAGAACAACAAAAGGTCATTTATACAGTATATTCCGAAAAATCGTTTGTTGCTTAAAAACGAATTAGATTAATTAGATGCCTTCTAAATAAAAGGAATGAAATTCATAAATTTCTGAAGAGGAATAATTCATGATTCTAAAATTTACGAAAGCATGTGGTTTTTTAAATTAAATTTGAATGTGACACAAAAGACATTTTGAACTGGTTACAATCCAGGAGCGGCTCGTGCATAAAGACTGCGGTATTACAACAACCCTACTTTTTTCAATTGCGTAAATTTAATAATTTTATTTCATTTCGCATTTAATATTTAAATCTATCAACAATCTAATGCAATTAAACATTAAACGATTTCGATATTCAAATGAAACGCGAAGAAAAACTTACGTAGAAACAAAGTCCTATCTTATTTTTTAATTCCCGAAGAAGAAGCGTAAAGAAGAAAGGAACTATTCGAACGAGAAGTATGGATCCTTGCAGCACCGAATTCTGCCTGCGCGCATGCGCAGTTACACAGCGCAGGCTTCCCCTGCCATAATTTTAAGCTGAAAGGGTCAAAGTCGACAGTTCCAGTCACGTTAGAAATGGAGTTTTAAAAGTTTTCCCGCCGCGGAAAGTTTTTTTGAGAGCCAAATCTTTGAAAATAAATAAAGAAATGGAAGATAATTAATAATAAATAAAAATTTAATTGAAAAAAGCTTTTTCATAGTAATGAAATTGTTGCAATCCAAAGGATTTTTTCCATAATTTTTTTAGTTATTAATGCTGATGATTTTTCGTGATACAAATATGTTTTCAAAATTTTCATGACCACTAATATTCTGTACCTTCCTATTTGGGATCATGACTCATAGTTTAAGAAGCCTCTATTTTGAATAAAACACGGTTCGCTTAAAGGAACAGAATTTCTTACAGAATATTGCTAAATATATTACCAATTTAAAATATCACAGTCCACTTTAGATAAATGTAATAGAATAAATTAATCATTTTTTTCCTCACCTTGGCAATTCCTGTTACTACATACTACATGAGAACTTCAACTCAACTTTTTAACATTAAAAAAAAAGAATAAAATGTTTTCTCACGCACACAAAATGAATCGGGTTAGGTTACATGTAGCTGTTTTGATTTCAATGGACAAAAGGTTTTTTAATCTTCATACAAGCATCAAGGTTAACATTTTTCATCTTTTGCTGAGAACAAAACAAGAATAGATTTTATTTTTAAGGTATTTTTAATGATACTAATAAATAGTATTCGCTTATGCTTCTTTGTATATTAGTTATACCATAACATTTTTTTAATTAATAAGAAAATTATTTTATTCCTGTACTATATTGTCATTTCAAGGTTCAATCGCAGTTGTGTTAATTTTTATAAATGTATATAGTAAGGAATACGGGAAACGGAACTGAAAAACAAATTTCGAGCTTAAATTTTTTATTAAAATTAATTTGTTAAAAAACTCACCTGTTTGAAGAAAAATGTTAAATGTTTATTCATTAAATATAAAACTACTCAAAGTTAATGAAAATAGCCAATAAATGTAAGTGGTACGAATATGTACAGGATATGAAGGATTAAAAGTTACAGTACCCAGATCTTGCGTAATCGTGATATGTAATCTTGGGGGTTACCCAAAGCAACCCCCAAGATTACATATCACGACCTGCCACTGTTAGTATTGATGGTGCGGCGTGCAAACGCAAGCAGTAACAATTCTTATAATACAGATTTCGAATGGAATTTGTTTAAAAAAATGCTGTTATAAAGATAAAATAATCCTGTTAACAACTACAGTACATTAAAATACTTTAGAAATTGACTGTAAAAATGCATTAAAGCATAATAATAATATAGAATATTTTCTTTATATGTCTGGATTGGTTTCATTCCCTAAAAATTCATGTTTCTGCCTCTGCTGTTTTGTTTCTTCGAATATAGATGGCGCCATGGAACTAGTATTTTCTTTAATAACTCCTCCTTCATGGAGGAAATTAGCGTGGGTTTGTGATCACATGGTGGTTTTTTTCTCTCATTTCTCAACTGTGAGCATAGGTTAAGTTTTTTTATTTGTGAAGGCTATTTTAATATAGCTTGATGGCTAATATTTTTATGAATCATATTATCGTTTAGATGTGTGTGTTTTTTCTCTTTCTTTTGAAAATGCTTTTGGATGTTCAGATCTCCATGGTCGTTTGTTTGGGAAAATTTCGGGCTGTGAGAAGCTATGTTTGGTGTAATGCTAGCTTCTTATAGAAAAATTTCCCAATTATTATTTTGATTAGTTCTTAGCCCTTGAAAAAGTGGAATAGAATGGATTCCTTGTTTGTTTTTGGTTATATTCGATTACCTCTGTGTTTATTTATTTATTTATTTTTACTTTCTTTGTCTGATCTTGATTTCTATTGTACTCTGTTTATTGTTTTGCTGCTGCAATTGCTCGCTACTTAAACATTGTATTCATTTTATCTAATTTTTTCTAAATTTTACTCTATAAATTGTATTGTTTATAAATATAAATAATTTCAGTTGTTTTTTTTTGTTGTTCTAGTTTAATTTTTTAGTTAAGATTCTTTTTAAAATTTATTATATTTTTTCTGCTTATTGTTTTTAAGCTCTAATAATATCGAAAATTCATGCATACCCAGTTTTTACAAAATTACTCCACAGCTGAATCATTTCTTCGCTGATTTGTCTTTCGCCTGCTTGGTACAGCTCAGGACTTATATAAGGCTGGCCGAAGACGAACTGAACTTCGTCAAAGTGCGAAACTCCCATCCACGGCGCCCAC
Source organism: Araneus ventricosus (assembly GCA_013235015.1). Taxonomy (NCBI): domain Eukaryota; kingdom Metazoa; phylum Arthropoda; class Arachnida; order Araneae; family Araneidae; genus Araneus; species Araneus ventricosus. Next base: position 25,869 of record BGPR01004881.1, read on the forward strand.
GGACTGGTGCTCGGGCGATGAACGAAGAAATAGAAATAGACATCACCTCCCATTTCCGCACGTTTCTTGGCATAATACTCATCTGGGCAGAGTATCAGCAAGTCTCCGAGAGTGGTATGTACCTGATGCCTAATAGAACTTGAAGCATTTGTCGATACATTTGTAAAAAGACTTTGCTGGATAACACTCTTGAGATCTGGTTGGTCGTGGAATTTTTCTTCAACCAAGTGTGCTCCAAAAGTCTGATTGATTTCTGCATTTTTCTCGCCAAAGAAGCCAAACACATCGGGATGTGAAAGAACAAGCTGAAAAAGATACAAAAAGAAAAGGGATTGACTTGTTTCTTACTATGTGATTGGTGTTTTAAACTTTATTCTGAAGTATACATAAACTTTTCAGCTTGTGATCCCAGTTCTGCTGCAAATATTTTCCGCGACTCCATCTATGAATAAAATTCATTGGCGACTCTTAATGTACTTATGAATAAGAAAATGATGCATTAATCAATGGTAAATCAAAAGAAATTTAATTCACCATATTATTTATTTGTAAAATTTTGATGATTAAATTTTTTGAAATATATTTTGAAAATAGTTTGCTTTTTTTATTATTTCTACTAAATCATTTTGAAGAATCCGCAAGAAGCACTTGAGGTCGAAATTTATATACGCAAACACACGGAAGGTCAGGACCCATAGTTTAACCCTTCAGCACACGCACCCATTTTTGGAACTTAAGCACACCCAGAATTGTTAAACAGTTTAAATGATTTTTCTAACAAAAATAAAAGTTTTCCTTAATACACGAGGATTTTTTCATGAAATCAAGTTGTATTTCAGATAATACTATGGCTTTCAATAAGAATAAGGAATATTTATTCTAACTCCGCTTTCCTATTAGTTTTTTTACATTCATTCTTTTTTTATCCATTCAATTGTGATAAAATTTATGTAAAATAAGTAATTTTTACATAATAATGTTTAAATAAAAAAATCAATATTTTACATACCACCCACGAGGGTACAGAAAGTATCAACTGCAAGTTTTGAGAAATTCCTAGAATTTATATATATATATATATTATTAAGTTGCTTCCTGTAAATATTCCAAATTAAATTTCAAGATTTTCTGTCCCATTCAACAGATTTATTGTTAAACAAATTCTGAGTTTATGGGAAAGCGCAAATTTGAATAACATTAATTTTATTAAAAAAATCCCGTTTTCTTTCACAGCTTGTTAATTTGTAACAATAAATCGTCCCTAAATCACTCCCAGCTGAATGAAAAATGTTGACGGAACCTAACTTCTTATGAAGTATGTTTAGATTCTCAAATATTTCCATTATACATCATAAGAAATTTGGTGGTACTGATTGAAAATTGCAGATTCGAAATGAGAAAAAAGAGAACTTTTTATGTGACTTCTATACGGAAATTCCGATTTCTTCCTAACCCCATTTCCATTTTTAACTGCAGCAGAGTAAAAGAAGTATACAAAATTTGATGACATTAATACATCACAATGGCTGAAAACATCCTTTCCAATTTAAGGATATGACATTTAATGAGTTTCTTGCATAATGAGAACAGGCTGTAACTAGATAGATGCGCTTAAACATTTAGGACAAACATTAGCTGCTTAATAATATTAGTCTTTCTAAATTGAACTCTCATACTGCTGTGATTTTTTAAAAAATGCAAACGACACAGAAGCAAGAATCAAAGTATTTCCATATGTTGCTTTCTATAATTGATTTTTTAAAATAATTTTTCGACATGGGCTTATTTGTTAGTGCTTGTGTATGTCAGGAGTATGTATCTACTTTCTTGATTGCATTTTGTCCTGTTGTAGCACTTGTATCCCTAAAAAACAAATAAATAAAATAAAATTCACCTATATGTCCACCTAAAATTGAAAAAAAGTATTTCTTCTCTGGAAATGGGGATGAAGGAGGAGGTGGTGTAATGTACTAAATACAGGGTTAGCCTAAATGATTCATCGGGTTTCAAAGGACTGTTTATTTACAAGTACACGACGTACAAAGACGGGTGATACATGAAAAGATACATACACTCACCAAGTTTCTGGTACACACTACAAATGTTCAATGTGTGCGCCCTTGGTCACCCGGCACACATCCCAACGGCAATCCAGTTCCGTCCAGACGTTCAATTGCATGATTCCGTCGATGCTCGTCACAGCAGCAGTGATGCTTTCCTGCAGTGCTTGCAGCGTTGTTGGCATTGGGGGTGCATAACCTTTGTCCTTCACATAACCCCACAGGAAGAAATCACATGGCGTGTGATCTGGCGGCCTGGGGGGCCATGGTAATAGAGGAACATCATCCAGACCGCGCGCCCTATCCAACGATGTGGCAGTTCACTGTTGAGAAAGTCGCTGACAATTGTGCTCCAGTGCAGGAATGCACGCTGAACGCTCGTAACTGAAAAGCACTTCGCATATTCCAGCACACAAAAACTCTTCTCCTGCATTGCCGCCATCTTGTACAGTGCCGCTACAGGCCTGCCATCTAGCGAGCACGCGAGCCACGAGGCGGATTTCTAAACATAGGGAGTGATTGTATCTTGTCATGTATCACCCGTCTTTGCAGGTCGTATACCTCTCAATACACAATGTTTTGAAACCCGATGAATCATTTAGGCTGACCCTGTATTCAAATGAACCATGACTCTTACAGAAAATTAACTGTCTTTGAATAATGTAGTTGTTGTTACCCCAAGTGAGCCTTCATCCTGATTATTTCCAATAAAGAGTTCCTTGCATCCGAAATTTCCTTCAAATACAGCTTTTTTTGGAATCTCTGGAAGAATTTCGTCTCCAAATTGAGGAAGGAAGTCTGAGGAGCTGTTAGGTTTCAGACGGAATTCAGCTTTTACCAATACTTCTGCATCTACTCCTAAAAAAGAAATAGTATATGCATTTATGCAATTTGTTGTACATTAATTTTAAATTTGTAAGACTGAAATGTTTACAGAGCGTTCCAAGAAGTCGTGCACAAACTTTAGTTGTTGGTTTGTCAGACAATGACAAACGACTTTTGTTTAGGCCGCTGTTTGCAAAACTCGTCTGACGACTGCTATGGAGCGTTGTTCACCGGCTTGTTTGAAAACTTGAGGCAGGATAATTTCAGGCCAGAATGTTTCCGGGAAGGGTGCTTTGGTGTAGAAATACGGCGCTGGAGGGTATGTAGTGAGTGGGTAACAATGACTTAGTCGGTAAAGGTTTTGTAAGGACAAAAATTAGTGTAAAGCTGAATTTCCCCCCATTCATAGACCCATACTAGAGAAGTAATTTTACAAAAATCTCCCCTGAGCTCACGCCTAGGTCCCATCAAAGTTTCAAAATGGCGATATCTACGGAACTGCTATTATCTGTGTAACTAATGATCGGATCAAGTTCAACTTTTCACTCTTTTGTTTGTTATCAAATAGGCTACAAGAATAGTTTAATTCATATTGAGATTAAACCTAATATTTTTTTTATAAATTTAGGAAAATATGTGAAAAGAGTAGGTTCTTTACTTTGAAACTTCTGATTTTTGCAATATATTTTTTTATATGTCATATTGTAAAAATCCTTCATGTAAAAGTTATAGCCTACAATTTTTGAATCTACTGATAAACAGTTTTATTTAGATACGTGCGATGCTGACGCTGGAATTTCATTTAGCTGTTCCATTTTGCTTGGGAGGGGGGAGAAATCAAGTAGGTTCCGCGTGCCACGCGGTTGCCCAGTCATCGCGACCAATGTGACTTACTGTACTAAGGCTTAAAAAGTTGATAATCTAATTTGAGAATGAAATGGATGTAATGGGATTACATCTACTACAAGATGAAAAGGATTATGGTCATTAAGTCAACATTTTAAAACTGCGTTTACTGAGGAGGTAACAATATGTTATAACGACAATATAAAATGATTTTTTACACAATTTCTAATGCTTATGGCTGTTTTGGTTCGGGAGTTTCCCTAATCCTTTTCTCTAAGGGCCATTCCATTATCCACCATTTAAGGATTCGACATGTCTCGGACTAGAAAAACTGGACGCTGTATTAAGGCACCACCACAAAGCTATAAGAGCTTTGAAGCATCATAGACCACCCACCCATTACTAACAAGCAATAAATTTCATTCTCTTTTATCAGGCAGCTCTTTTTATGTTTACATTTTTTGTTTCCATAATATATTCAATTGTTGCTATTTACATTATGCACGGCTTTATTCTACTTAAGATGGATGCCCACTATCTTCAACAAAATTAACAATACAATTAAATTTGTATCAGAATCTACGACTGCAACGTGTGAACCAAAATTATTTTGGTTTACAGCTGTCATTAAAATGTCTGCTTTGGTATCTCCTTCCTCTGTAATCACCCTCAGACCATGATTTTGAAGTTCTGATGTCAGAGCAAGCTTCAATTTCCTGCTTTTCTCAAAATATATTTTTCCGTGAAGAGAATGGTGGTGCTATTTTTTCAACAGTCATATACAAGATAGAAACATTGACCAAAAATTGAAAGAAGCCCAATGCAGAAAACTGAACTGATCGGATGTTCCCGACAACTACTATTTACCAATGCATTGGCCGACTGTGATACCACCTCTTGTTTTTATGGTATAGGAAAAGTGAAAGCAACAGAAATTCTTAATAATGTTTGTGACCAGAAACTCACAGTTTGGCCTAGAATTTTCTGGAAGCCACTCATCGAAAGGTGAATTGTTGGCTGCTGGAGGGAACCTTGCGTTGTATTCCTATGGGCTGAAAAAATATTCTACGCTGAACGAGGGCCGTTATACAGATTTGTGACTTTGACAAAAAAAAAAGTACGCCAAACCAAACCCAACAACGCGTTGACCTTGACCGTCTGCACTTTCATGCATATATGAACGCGATTACTCAAGAATGTTTATGAATGGATTTTAGCGTATCGTCTTGCCACCGGAATTGGAGATCTGTTTCAAATTTATAACCCAATCAGTGAAAAACAAGACGCCTAATATGCATTCTCGGTTTTCTTCACCATACTCGGAAGCACATAAAGCTCCATATTTTGTTAGTATAAAAGGAAGTTTATTTGAGAACACTCCCGCTGTTTTGTAGATTGTCCAGAAGTTGATTGTTTTCGATCCTCAGTTTTTACAGTGTAATTTTGGAAGCATAGAGATTTAATTATTTTAAAAATTCAACAGCCCTGCTTCAAAAATACATTAAAAAGTTACATTCGAAAGCTCTAATCCATAATTCTCTTTCGGAAAACTGGCTAGGAACAACCATATTCCTGTTTATAAACAAGCAGACCTAAGCTGATACTAGAAGTAACTTTATAACTGCATTGTATAAAGTGTTGGCACTCATATACACTTGATGACGCTTCTCAGTACGTAACTAATTACTAATATAATAGCCCAGATCTATCGGTAACGCTCTGACGTCACCAACAATAAAACTCACTCCATAGCACTGCGAGACGTTAAACAGCATTATTTCATTGTTAGAGAACCTAAATTTCAGTAATTTTAAATTTAAAAGAGTAATTGTCGTTCTAATTACAGATTTAATAGTTCTAAAATAGTGAAATAAAGTTTGCTATCCATTGATATAAAATTCATCTCTCTATGATCAATAGTTCCCTAGAAATTTTAAATTATATTAATCCTATATTTCAAATTAATTTCCGTTTTTCAATAGAGAGTAGTAATTACGTCAATGGTATATCATGCGCGTGATATAGTTTGGACGCCAAATTGTATCTGAATGCAATCGTGGCGATGTTGTTTTCTTGCCAAGAATTAAATTAGCCACCAGTGACGTGAATCTACCATTCGTTCTCAACCGCCGCTAGTTCCCGTTAATTCTAGCTTACACGATGACTATCAACAAATCACAGGGGCAAACTTTCGATCATGTTGGAATTTACCTCGATGAGCCTGTCTTTTCACATGGACAGCTCTATGATGCACTTTCAAGGTCTAGGATTCCCAATCACGTTAAAATTTACACAAAGACATCTGAAGTACAAGGAAAATCATTAAACAACGAAAAATACTTCACACGGAATGTCCTTCACCAAGAGGTTTTTTGAATAAAGAAATATTTAAATAATACGTAAATAAAAAAAGTATTTCCTGTCATAAAACATATGCTTATTTTATTTGTTTTCAATCAATGTTAAACATTTCTCTCGCATATATATCTATTTAAACACGTCAAATTTGAAGGGAAATCTCTCGAATGAAGAGGCAATTTGCACCCATCAAACCATGACGGGTGATTTTCTAGTATAAAAAGAAAAGAAATGTTAGTGTAAAAGAGAAGTAAATAATTATTTCAACAAAACACCTCACTTTTCAAACATCTAGTGACTAATCTAGGGTGATCTGTAATTTTATAAGTGTCGTTGGCGCAGTTAACTTCCTTCGCTATTTCTTGGGCGAGCACAAGATTCTGTGACCTATTTTCTGTCTCCAAACTAACAGGTGCTCCGCTCTGCATTATTTGTCTGCTGTAGAGGCCTTCAGCCAGCGGAGAAACGGAGAGATATCCAACCACCTTTGAACCAGCACTTTCGCCGATAATGGTGATTCGTGTGGGATCTCCGCCGAAGCAAGCAATGTTTCTCTTCACCCACTTCAGTCCTTCGAGTACATCCCATAGTCCTATAAAAAGGATAATATTCAAGGTGAACACAAAAATTGGGGAGGGGGTGATAAGAGGAAAAACAAGGAAAAGAGTTTGTCATAATATCTCCATCAGCAGCAAATTCTGTTATTCTAGAACATTACAAGTTATGCTGCGAAAAAGACTGTTCTCTTAGACAGTAACTGAAAATCAGCTTGCTGCAATGTAGATATCTTCATCAATCTTAACGGTAATCAAAACTGGAAATTTTTATGTAAGCTGCCAAATATATCTGGCTTTGAATTTATGAAAGAAAAATTTTGCCATGTTTCGCACATGCGCATTTAAGAATTATATACTACAAATACTCATATTTCCTCGAATATTCAAAGTATTTATTGTGAGTTTTAATATAAGGCGCTAGCATATTGTCACATATATACTGTAGGTTTCGTATAATTTGATTGAAAACTTTGCATGCTGTAAGCAAAAAAAAAACCCTCTATATTTTCCGGAATATCTATGGTGCTTTTATGAAAATGCTTGTAAGTATTGCGCATTGCAAACAGAACCATTGATGAAAGTTACAAATCATTATCAGATTTCTGTGAAATGGAATGAGCCCAAGCTCTTTTTCATCAATTTCAGGTTGGTCTCCTAAACGGCCTCGTGATTGATTCATTGTAAAATGCGAGCTTGAGTTTATTCTTTACATGATCGAAGTTCAAGGACAGTTCGTTCTGTCTTCCTGGGGAAATTCGAAAAAAAGTCTAAATTCGAATGTGTCCGGATACTTTTGATCATAAAATGTAGCAACGAACTCAGCTCACGTGACATCACATTTGTATGAAAAAAATAACGCCACATTTCATGTAACTGTACTTGGTCTTATCTTGAGTTATGACGTCATATCCATTTTACTTGCTAAAGACGCGCAGTAGTTCCAAATTTAAATAGCTCGATGCGTCTGATGTTTGTCACGTGAGCATGAATTGACATCATACTGCTGAAACTTATCAACACCAAACACAAAAAAATTATCTAAACGATACAAATACTGCTGCTGGATTTTCAAAAAGAAACTTTAGGTAGCAAATTATTGAAATTTTTGTTACGGTAATTTTCTGTTCACGAATATCGTAACCATATGCATGTTTTAAATGTACGGTTTGCCCTAGCAATCTTTTCTGTCACCAGGGAAAAAAAACTCACGCAAAATGTTTATTCTACGTTTGTTCAGTGGAGAATTATTTATGAAATTTTCATTTTTGTCCTAGTCGTAATTATAATCAAGGTAAAAAAATTCTTTATGACAATCATAAAAAGAATATATATATATATATATATATATATATATATAAAATGTATTCGAAATTGTAGTCGTTAAATGATTAAACAGGCCGAGTTGAATTCTAAATTCCATTTTTTTATTATCGGAGAGAGTGACGGAATGTACGTACATTCCATTTGAAGTTTTCAAGCCAAAAAGAGAACAGAAGATCCCTGCTTTTTCTCAGGTAGGGATTTAACAGATAGACATGTGATCAAAGTGAAGGGAATAATAGCTATTTTTAGTATATTACGCAAGTGTTTTAGGGAAAAGTCTGGAAAAGAATTCGCGATTTATGTTGGCGCGTGGAAGCAATTAGAATATTCTTTTAGCAATAAATATGTCAAAACGAGAGATTTAATATACCTCCAGCGCGGGAATAGAACGAAACTGGAGTTTTAGAAAAGTGATTTTGGAATACATTAAGACTTTAAAATATATAATATTAGAACTTGAAATAAAATTAAGTGAGATTATTACAATTTGCCCCCTCCGCAAGACGCGTGTGTGCGCTAGGGCCCTTGACACACAAGCGTATCTTACAGGGATGCCCAAATAAGAAATTAAAATATAATTGTTATAAAATTTTCCCTTCACTTTATCATAAACATGAAATTAATTTCAAATTTATTTTATAACAACAATAATATGAACAAAAGTAAACTCGTATACTTTCTGTAAAAATTCTTGAAGATTCTTGATACCTGTAAAAACTATAAATGTAAACAAGTAAAAAACATTGATATATAATTCTAAAATATAAATTGTTCAATTTTTTTTTCTTTTTCAGAAATCGGGAAATTTAAATGTTATAAGTGTCGTGTGGTAGTACGGCAATTAAAAATTATGACTTTATTTTTTATATAGTTAAGAATTTTCTGTTTAGCAAGAAAGACACGATTGGACATTATAGCCTGCAGAGATGAGCATTTTTGATTGTGATGGTCAAACTCTGTGCTAATCCACATCACAAAATCTTCCGAGAAAATTTTTTCATTTTATTTTTTTAACAACCTAACTACACTCTCAATCTGTTATAGCAGTCGAAAGAGTACAAAAACTGATCTCCCGAGGCCTCAGAATGGAGGGAGTTGGCGTTATTATTATTTTTTTTGTTCATTATTTATTTCTGAGTATAGTTATATTTGTTTTATTTACTTTTCTTTCAAGTCATGTAATATAAATTATTTGCCATACTCAAACAACACATCTAAACCTGATTTTAAACAAAATTAATTTATGAAACAATTAAAATTTATGTGAATTATAAAATTTAGAGTATTTTAAACTAAGTTATCTTTATAAACATTTACGGCCATATTTTTTAAGTAGCATTTTCTATTATAACCATAATCGAGAAATGTTATTTTCAGATTTGCATGGAATTTCATTTCAAAATATAAGAGATGCACAAAAACAAACTATATATAAATAAATCAAATCTGAACTTAAACTTTGCAAAGTAATACTCAAAATTTTTAAGTGAATATTTCGTATTCTTAATAAAACCTTTTATACCTCCACATTTATTGTAGCAATGATATCAGCAAAATAAATTTCAAAACCAAAACAAGAACAATTTCACTTTTTAAATTAATGTCAAAAAATATTATATCAAATGAAACATATGATTAAAAACATAATAAAACCAAACTTTTAAACTTAATATTTCTTTGTAAAATATCTTATATTCAACATGAATACCTTAAGTTTCAAAATTTAATATGGACAGAGCAACATTAGTTTCAAATCATAACCACTTTAAATTTTTTTCTTTTTCAAATGTAATTTCATATCAATTTATGATCAATCACAAAATATAAATCAATACATAACACTAAATAAAAAAATTTTTCAAATATAAACTTAAAATCAATTAATAATCAAAAGTGAGGAATTAAACAATTATCGATAAAAGTTATATTTTTTGGTGCACCACGTCGAGGAATTTTAGCATAGATTTGTAGATTTTACTAGAATCAGCTGCAGTTTTTTGAAACCGATAACACAGGGAAACTGAAGTTATGCAAATCTTGGCGAAATTAGTACATTATGTTTTATCACTTATTGCGCAAAATTTTTTCTATATGAAGAAAATGCACTTGTACACAAAACTTTCCTTTATATTTTGACATCAATGAATTACTTTTTTTTGTGAAGAAAACCGAAACAGGAGCGTAGAGCGAAATGAAGATTTGAAGCACAATATAGATATTCCTTTAGAACCTTGAAAATTACATCACATTTTTTCTGAAGCAGATAATAAACACAATGGTGAGGACCATTTTTTCGCTGACACTTTTGAAAACCATTGTAGATGTGGAGTGGAGTTGATGCTGCATCAAGAATTTCTTTGCTGGCAGCTGGATTTCATGATATCAGGGACGAGGCATCAGGAAAATTGCAAACAATCTGGTGTTGATTTTTCAGGAGGCACTATCAGAAGTTCCGATCAATTTGCAGCTATTTTGGGCAGCCATTTTTTGTTATTCCCCGTCACTCTCCATTACGTTGTTTCGTTTTTAATTCTTACATTTTTAAATATTTTCTTAAGAATTTTTTCTCCGTGCAGACCATCCTACCGACTAGCTAAAATGTATTCGAAATTGTAGTCGTTAAATGATTAAATAGGCCGAGTTGAATTCTAAATTCCATTTTTTTATTATCGGAGAGAGTGACGGAATGTAAGTACATTCCAGTTGAAATTTTCAAGCCAAAAGAGAACAGAAGATCCCTGCTTTTTCTCAGGTAGGGATTTAACAGATAGACATGTGATCAAAGTGAAGGGAATAATAGCTATTTTTAGTATATTACGCAAGTGTTTTAGGGAAAAGTCTGGAAGAGAATTCGCGATTTATGTTGGCGCGTGGAAGCAATTAGAATATTCTTTTAGCAATAAATATGTCAAGACAAGAGATTTAATATACCTCCAGCACGGGAAAAGAACGAAACTGGAGTTTTAGAAAAGTGATTTTGGAATACATTAAGACTTTAAAATATATAATATTAAAATTTGAAATAAAATTAAGT
>BGPR01004881.1:41871-65892 GCA_013235015.1 Araneus ventricosus
TTAAAGTTAAGAAAATATTGCTTTCTTTGGTCGAGGTAGACTTCTTACTTCCGCTGTTATTTCGTAGCATGCACTTAACTTCCATTTTCATTTTGTAGCTTTTAATATGCACTCAAATATCAAATGACGTTAGTTTAGTTACTACGCGATGTTTCGCTTTTTAAATGATCCTAATCAGTGTGAAGCGGCGTAGGGATTGCAATCCGGCACCAATTTCAATCCGGTCAGATCCGGCCGGATTCCCATCGATCCGACCGGATCCGACGGGATCCGGCCGGATTGGACACATCAAAACTATTTTGCCTTTTCATTCCAAAATCAACTGTATAAAAGATGATAAAGTGAGTGTATTACACAGTTTATAAAAAAAGCGTTAATTTCTTATGAAATCAACTTTTTTTGCACTGTCAATCAACAATAAAAATTTAGCGCAGTGTAACTAGTTAAAGTGTAATTGTTATATTAGTTTAGTAATAATTAGATAATGACGGGCGGTTAAGTTCAGTCTCACTTACTAGATTTCACAAATGACATCAATGATAACTTGTAATGTAACTTATATTATGTAAGTAACTTATATTAAATCTAACTAAATCAAGCTTATCAACTGAGATCACAATAATTCGGTATTTTGGACGCGCCAAGCAGTCTCATTCTTATAATTATGACAGTCATCATGAATCTGTTTAATCAATGGCACAATTATACAATAACGAGTTTAAAACTTTTTCGTATTTTTTTAATATACTTACTTTAAATTATTATTTTAAGTAAAACAATTAAAAAAAACTCACTTTGGTTTTGAAAAAATTATCGTAGGAAACAAATAGTGTTAATTGTGTCATCTGTCAATCGACTTCTTACAGAGCTACAAATATAACCAGCGGCCTAGAAAGCCCTTTCTGCTTCTACACTTGTTGGTTTTATTGTCAACAAATACTCATGAATAGAAGACAAGTATTTTCCTCGAACTCCTTCACTTTCACTTGCAGTCATTTCCTTTCTTAATGTTTTCTCATAAACTTTCTCTTTTTTTTGGTATTTATGCTCTAGGTTTTCATATCTTGCTGGATTTGCATCTGTAATTCTTTCTGTAATGTCAAATCACTTTTCAATGACGATGAATCTCAGTTATTTTCTACTATATAATCTACGTTTTCTTTAAAGCTGTCATCTGGAACAACTCTTTCTAAGATATTTTTCATTTCTAGTCTTACAACTTTTTTTTTCGGCATAGTAAATGTATCATCAGTTCGTCTTGTATCGTCATCATATTTTTTTATTCTGTAAGTATATTAATATTCCTGTTTTCATTTTGAATTGGTTTCAAAAGTGACATGCTTGTTTTAGAACTTTTAGACTAGTACCTGCAATGCAACACAAATAGGTACATACTTACAATTTAAAACGTTATTTCGGTCACTATGTAAGAAGAAAGTCGTATTATAAAGAAAAATCAGAAATATGGATCGTTACTCAATTCATTTCTATGTCTAATTATCTACTTAAATCATTCTCGTACTCGTAAATGCAACATAAACATAATTCATCAATTAATTGAACAATAAGAATGTCTATATGTGAAGCGGGTGAGTCAGCGTCGAAAGACTCGTACACGCCACGCATTTAAGTACCTACTCTTGCAACAACGCTAGTATTTTTTCAAGAAATCGGCTTCATGTATTTATTTAATTAACCGGATCCGGTAGACGTCTAATGATGCCAGATCCACCGGATTACCGGATCCGGTTTTCCGGATTGCAATCCCTAAAGCGGCGTAGAGACCGGGAATTAAGTGAAGTATAGATGTCGCAGATCTCAGTTTTAGGGGCGCCATGGCGAAAAAACATTACTGCATTTATGCCAGTTTTTCTGGGGCGTAAAAATAATACCAGGTCACGAGGTCCATTTGCGCTTGCTAAGCACAAATGACCACTAGGGCAAAAAAATCATATTCCCTGGGCGCCATTTACACACGCTGCGCCGCTGACTATGTTGACAAAACGTTAATATGTTTGTGTCACTTTTTAAAGTCAAATACAATAAGGAGTCGGAAAAATACCATGTCCAGAGCGCCGTTTACGCAAGTTAAGGCTCCTATGATGTAGGGGAGGAGAAACAAATCATAGTGTGATCCGAGCGCCACTTACCATCGTTACGCCACTGTCAGTATGTAAAGTCATTAAAGGTTAACCGAATCAGATTCTTACCGAAAGGAGAGGGCCTAGGGAGAAAAAGAAGGATTTATGCTTCCGGTCAGTCACACAAACACCAGAAAGAAGAGAATGGGGAGCCATATAAAGCTTGATATGAATTATTTCCGTTTTCTCCGTCGCAATGATGGGGATGAAAAGATGGAATTCCAAGGGTTGTCAGACTCGTGTGAAGTGGTTCGAATTACAGAGACAAAAAGAGGAGGTCAGTTTAGCTGCTGGCCGAGGGGTCAGAGACACAGGAGAGGCCAAAATAAAATTAACGAAAGCCGTTACAGTAAAAAGCTTTTTAATTGAGTTTAAAGTGTTATAAGTACTTAGACTTGAAAATATTTCTTCCCCGAGCAACGTCAGGTATATAAGCTAGTAACTAATAAAAATGCAAGATGAATAAGTTTATAATTTGGTATTCTTACCAGCATTTCCAGGTGCATCTTCAGTACCTGAAGTGAAAAACCCAAACAATCCAAGACGGTAGTTAACAGTCACTACGATTATATCGCCAAAGGCAGCCAAAACCACTCCTGAATACAAACTGTTTTGAATGGAGTCGAATCTGAAACTGCCACCGTGTATCCAAAACATTACTGCTTTTCTGATTTGGGAACTTGCATCAGCTGGCGTCCATATATTCAGGTACAAACAATCTTCGCTCTTTTGTGAGGAGTTAATATACGTTGGATAAGGATTTTCTCTATACTGGAGACAAGCCGGTGGTACCTTAACGGCCTTGAATTCTTGAGGGAAATGGCAAAGCGGTACCGTTTTCTTGAAACGAAACTGACCAACTGGAGGTTCTGCATACGGTATACTAAGGTACTGATTTACTTCACGTTCTCCAAATTTAACAGTTTTTCCATATATTAGACTATTTCTTAACCGGATCTGTGGCACACAGGTTGAATTGTTTACCAATAAAGTGTTGGTAGTAAAAAATGTTACTAAAAAATGCAATATTTTCTTTCTCATTTTTCCCCCAAAGGAAACGATTCACTCTGGTGTATTTTGATGCGCTGATATCTCTTCTAAAATGATTGAACTATCTCAAAAAAATCTTCTTGGAAATAAGACGTGGAAAGTTTTGCCAGCTGTTCACATCCAATACCTATCAGTAAGCGCTATTGGAATGAGGATGTGGAAAGAATGACTGACTATTCGGTATAAAAGCATTTTGAATGATGTAAAAGTTAAAATTTTGAGATGCCTCATTAGACTGAAAGTAATTCATATAACAGCAGACAGGTAACTCTCAGCTGCGCGTCTAAAGCAGCTGTGTAAAACTTGTATTAAGTAACTGCCAGTTTTGCCAAATGCATTTTGAGCGGAAGGTATTTTAATAGTGCGCGTAGCTGTTTTCCACTTTCATACTTAGGTTTCTCATTTTCAAAGTTTGCGTTTCAGATTGTAGAGAAAACTAAGCCCTAGATTTAAACAGTAGATTGGTTTCCAGAAAATAGCTTTTATGCTAAAATCATGCAGTTGGAATCTACATACCTATACCTTGAAAATACTTGTGTGATAATCTTACGAAATCCATACGAAACAGTATTTAGTATTAAATAAACACAGAGCATTATTTAAAATAAGATTCGTTAATTCAGACTAACTGAATATTACAGAGAAAATAATAATTAAAAAAATTAAGGGAGGCTGTCTTTTTTCAAACAGCCGCTGATGTTAAAGGCGTAGGACTACTTGACTCGCCTGACTCTTTTGCAAGTAAGGCCGAACTTTCCTTATTTTGCTTTCTTTCGTTCCCTCTCCTGCTGTTTCTTTTGTTGCTTCTCCTGCTTCAATATTTTTTTTCTTAACTTCTCTATATCTTATTTGTATTATCTTTTCCTTGGTGTTTCCTTCTTTGTAAATTTACATTTGGAGCCATTATTGCATTAAATTTGACGAAACAAAATTTTCAACTCAATCACGAAATCTCGCTCTCGAAAACGTGGCAAGCGAGAGCGTCAGCCAATTGTGCGCGCGCACCTCACGCGTGTGACGTCACCAACTCATGCGTATTTTTACCCAAATTTGCGACTCAGTAGTCGCTGAACTACAATTCCGATTTCAAATTTTTTTTGCAACTTCTGTTGTTATCCATTATCTATAAAATAAGACATCAATTGTGTTTTTAACATATGTAGTTACCGAGATATAGAGGATCTCCCATACAATGTTGTTTGTGGCGTTTTGGCGTGTGAATCAAATTCCTTTCCGAGACCCCAAAGGGGGGAACGTAGTCCTACGTTAAAATAAAAAAATTTAGAATGCTTGCGTTCTGTCACAGTTGCAGTTATGAAACTTTAACACATGTTGTTAATTGTCCATGCAATAGTTATTAAGAATGCGTATGAACTTTTTGCTACTCGTTGCGTTTGATTTTTATCCATTTTGTAATTATATCCTTCATATATATTATCACATAGTATAACTTTCCCCATTTATTCAAATTTAATGTATCAGAGAATTTGTATTTCATTTGATGTTTTGTGGCGTACAAATATTTTTTCACTATATATGTTTTGTGTAATTAAAATGAACACAAGATAAAAATTGTTTCAAAGGAAGTTTTAACTTCGGAATCATAAATTAAACATTTCTTTAAGATTTGAATTTCTGTGTTGGGAATAAGCAAAATAAGAAGATCCACTACAGAATTTTATCTAATAACGGAGATTATTTAATTTTTATCCCTTTTCATTATCAATTAACAACAACATATAATCATGCTTTGAAAGTTGATAGCGAATGAATGAAAGAAACTAAGAATAGTGTAGGACATTTTTCTTTGATCTGTCACGCGTTGACTTATCTCATCTGAATTGAAACAAAGAAATTTGATACGCCTTTTATATCTGATGGAAGAGTCAAAGATTAGAAAATATATATTTAATAATAAAAACTAGAAAAATTATTAATCATCACCAAAGCAGTGCTGTTGTCATAATGTTTTTGAACGCAAAGATCATGAATTTCAGAATATTCACAATTTTCGTTTTATGCTGTGTCAGAACGGTTAGTAAAAATTAAGTTTATTTTTATCTTTTTTTTAAATCACGTATTTAAAATTATTGAATTAACTTTTGAGCATATGAAAGGTATTTTGAACATTATTATCGCTTTTGGTGATTGAAACAAATCTTCCTAATGCTGTTATGATATAATTTGTTAGTATTGTGTATTCTTTTCTGCATAATAATGGGATTTTTTACTTTCTCGTATACGAAGTATCCAAAGAGAAATCATTGTAATCGTCAAAAAATTCGAACTCGAGATTTTGACGGATCTCCACGTTTTAGACCTCCCTGAGTCCGAAAAACACAATTTTGGAATTATGTCTGTGTGTGTCTCTGTGTGTGTCTGTGTGTGAACACGATAACTCGAAAACTATTAGAGCTACGGGGATGAAATTTGGTATGTGGTCTTTGAACATAATTTGTAGGTTTCTATCAAATTTTGGACAAAATCCGTCAAAGGGAAGTCTGTCTATTTGTATGTCCGCGGTCAGGTGGACGCTATAACTCAAAAACTTGATTAGCTAAATGGAAAAAATTTGGTACACAGTTTTATCGTTATGAATGTAAGTCCGTATAAAAGTTTGGGCCAAATCCGTCTAAAAGAGGCGTTCAAATTGCATATTCAATTTCTTTTAATCCGATTCTCATGCGCATGCGTATTGGTAGCAATCTGTTATTGTTGTAAATTTTATTTACAACAATAAATAATGTTTTCAAACATCAATTGTTAACAATTTTTTTATTGTTGTAAATCAAACCGATCTCATTATTTCAGAAAATCTTTCATTCACGCGCCTTTGCAATTGTTACGGTTGTGGTAGTATAAATTGTTTTCTTGGGAATTCAATTCCAAAGCAGAATTTTCGCTTTAGTATTCATTGCATTGCCTATTTTATAGCACCTGCTTCAAAGTAATATTTTTTTGAAACGTGGCAACAGATATTTGATTTCAGGTTTGTTTTTTTTTTGTTTTACTTTCTCGTATACGAAGTATACAAAGAGAAAGTATCTCCACTACGAATCTTGACTTAGAAAGTATACGAGAAAGTTTAGGGGAGAACACTCCCGCTGGTTTAATTCTGCTAATGAGATTTCAATGGTATCAATGCCTGGTAGTGTGGTTCAGTGCCCCCAGACGATTCAAATTTTGAATCCACATGCTTCTTGAAAGAATAATGCCTTTTGCTATTACTAATATAACAGCTCAGATCTGTTTCTCACTGATCCGGTAACGCTCACTTGGTTTGGTTTGTCTACGTGCCAAGGATATTGAAACGGTGTGTTTACGTCTACAAATTAGCATACACAGAGGATAAATTGACATTATTGTTTAGCAACGGATTCGAAAACCCTCCGCGCTTTTGCGCATGCGCCGGACGGAGTAATAGGGGGAAAGTGAAGAATGGAAGGGTGATGTCGACATTTTACCGAGCGTGATCTAACAAAGAACTCCGGAAATGCGCTCACATGACTCATTGCCTGACACCCCCTTCCGGTGTAAAATCGTCCAAAAGTGGTAGTCTCGGAATCCGTCGCTGAACAACATTGCTATTTGACTGTTTATTTATTTATTTTTTTGGACGAGTTTTTTAAATTTTATGTTGCTTCATCGGATTGACTTATGATATGTCCTTCGTTTTCTATCTTTTTATTTAATTCATGCACACAGAACTATTTAGAATAGTTCAGCTTTTATTAAAAGGCTTCTTTCTTTTTCGTACTTAATTTTGGAAATGAATACTTATGTTTTATATTTAATATTTTCCCCTTAACCGTTATTACACTGAAAGGCTCCTTTTGCTTAAAGATTTGCATTCATCCATTCATAATTTTTTAAATTTTGTATTTCTGTTAGTGGATTTTGCATTATTTTTACTCTGACAAAGCGAAAGTTAGTGTCTTATTTGATTCATCAGTTCTGTTTTTTATTTCTTAATCACTCTGGCAACATGCATGCGATTTTCTTCATCAACTTTCGTTCGTGAATCTGTGGCAATCAGAAGAAGAATCCGAGATATTGTTGGCAAGAGAAAAGCCCGTTTGAGACGGGCACAAGTCTTCTAGTCTACATTATTAAAAATCGACGTGTATGTGAGGCTATCTTCTCACGAATCGCTGAACGGAGAAGCGAGCCGAAAGTACCAAAAGATGGGAAATAATTCAAGGAATCCGTTTTGACCATTTAAATTCCGAAATTACAATTAGTACGAGGAATTGTATTAGGAATTGCAAAGGATATTGATTAAAAACTAATTTACAACAATACTTTTTATTGTTGAAATGCAATTCAATAATACTTTTAATAGTTTAAACGAATATTTAATTGCGTGTTTCTCTTTCATTGTTGAAAGCTGCGACAATGCAACATGGATGGGTTTGTGTACGGGTTTTGGTAATTGATGCGAAGAAACAGTTAAAATTAAATAGCTCAAATAGCGTTTTTACTAAAAATGTTCTTTTCCGTGAGGTTTTATTTCGAGATTTCATGTGTGCAGTGCATCTTGCTTCATGCGTATATACTTCAGTTCGAATAAATGGTAGTATGTTTGTTTAATTACATCAGGAATGGAGAGCCCAGGAGTCGGCTTTTTCTGGAAGATTCAGCGTCGGTTAAAAATAATGTTGGAGTCTGAGTCGGTTTCGAGACAGCCCGTTCAACGTCGGGCCACACAGCTAGCTGTATTGCCCGGCGTTGCACGGGCAATTTTGATTGACAATCAGAGCCGAGATATTGTTGGCAAGAGAAAAGCCCGCTTTAGACGGGCTCAGTTCTTCTAGTTTGTGATAATCGTTTATTTTTGCTTTATATTTTCTTTGGTAACGTAATTCTTACATTACAGCTTTAATTGAATCTTTTGTTTTTTAAATTTGTTCGTTAACTTTCTCTAGTTTATATTCTGTCGTTTTCCATTTATATTAGCCTTATTCGAGTTCTCTATTATAAGAGGGAGTCTAATCCAAATTGTGTATACGCGTTTTGAATTTATAAATATATTTACTTAAATCTTTTTTATAAATATATTTACATAGATTATTTTTATAAATGTATTTAATTAAATTATTTGTTAAATTACTATTTATTTTTTTAACTTAGTTAATAAATATATAGATCAGGGAGTCGGACAAAACTTAAGACTGATAAAAGTGCAGAGCGTCCTTTGATGTAGGTTTAAAATTTTATTTAGTTCTAAATAACTCAAAATTGTTCAATAGAAACTTGAAAAATTTATTAGTACGAAAACATCTTCCTCTTTTGCATTATAATAGCCAATAGTCGAACAACAACCGATTTTTTCGTTGTAAAATTTTGCTCAAAACTTTAAAAAATAAAATAAAAACGCAAAACGCCATAGATAAGCTAAAATGTTACCTGACAAGTGCATGCGGAGTATGTCCTACAGGATAAAGTGGAGTTACATGTTATAACGCGTACAGTTAAGTGTGTCATAACTTTAAAATGTTAAGTTAACTTAAAAATAAAATTTACACTTCGTTAAAATTATCTTAAGAGTAATTAAACTTTTAATCTTTAGTATGATTTTTTGAAGCCGTTTTTACCTTTCTCGTATTCCAGATATTTTCGAAGGAAAAATGTTAAAGAACTTTTTTTTCAAAACTCTCATGCAATTGCTCATTTATTCTCTTGTGTTTTTCTGTGAAATAATAGATAACTGAATTGGTTTCTGAAATCAGTTATGTTAAGCAGTCTATAGACATTAAAATATCTTGATTTAAAAGTCTTTTTTCATTACGGTTTTTCTCAAACGTTATAAGGTATTTTCAAATGAGAAGTTAGCCAGATGTTCATGATTTGACAATATATCAACACAATAAAACCTTCCTAGTTGAAATCAGTTTCTTAGATTGAAATTCTTTTAGAATTTCTTATGAGTTTTATCCGCTGATTGTCTTTTTAAATTTTAATGCTTGCTGTGTTGTGAATCCCGAGAGCAGCTGTACTGTTCAGCAACGGATACCGAGACTACCACTTTTGGACGATTTTACACCGGAAAGGGGTGTCAGGCCAGTGCCGGCCCGAACAAAAGCGGGGCCCGGTGCAAAGTTGACTTGCGGGCCTTGAGAAAATTTCGCCCAACAAAATAATTTATTGCTTTTTGCTATTTATTACATTTCACAATTTGGTTAAGTAAAGACTAAAAAATACATGAAAATAATAAATTATTAAATTATTTTTATAAAGTTAATATTTTAATCACACAAAAAAATCGTCAATAAATCAAACAACAAAAATAATTGCTTCATATATAAAATTTGGTATTCAACTTACTAAAATAAGATTACAATATATGATTTTTGTTTCATTTTGTTATAAGTTTATAGCGTATACGTTGTTAATATCATTTTGATTTAGATTTTTGGTTAATGCGGATTCGATAGATAAAAAAGACTCAGCAAATCAATTGTTCGCCTCTAATGCAAGATCTCAAGTAATATTTTATTACTTTTAACATTGGGGAAGATTTTTCTGCAGATGCGAGTGTTATTTTAGAACAGAAGCAAAATTTGGATACAATTTAAATAAAGTATTTTTAAATAAATATCGTAAATATTTGCAATATCGTGACCTGGAAGGTAAAACTTGACGCCAATTTTTGATTTCGTTAAATAAATGAATGCCATTCATTTTCGTTTTGCGCAATCTATCAGCGGCATGGGGCCTTGTGTGATCGCACCTTTCGAAACTCTGAATTCAAGCATTCCTTTCTAAATAAAAGATAAAATTCCTCCCATTATTTTTTGCAAACTCACGTTGTAGAAATGTGTCCTGTCTTCCTGATTTTATGAGGTTATATTAAAAATTGTTTAGTTTGAAAACTTTCAGTGTTAAAATTAAAATTATTAAATGCGAAAATAGTTTCAGAAAAAAAAAAGCTGAAGAAACTTAAAATAACTTTCAACTTTGCAGTCAATTGAAAGAGAAAATATCCCCTTTCAATTTTTCTGTCGATTTACGATGTCAGCACATGCATTCAGTATTGAAATAAAATTTCATACTGTATGAATGGAATTTTCTTGTATTTTGGATTATCAAGTGAATTCTTAAAAGTTGAACTCATTATTTCTTCATATTTAAAAACAAGTTGAACTCATTATTTCTTCAGTAAAAAAAGTTGAACTCGCGCGTTATTTCTTCATATTAACAAACAATTATTTCTTCATATACAAAAAAATAAATAAATAAAACTAAAAAAAGATAATCGACTGGTCACAAATTTACAATTATGCACAACCTACTGATAGTTTCGGTTTTAGGATATTTAAATTGAATCAATCTTCAAAATACTTATTATATTTTAAAACTTATCCAAATAACTTTGATATGTAGTTTCCAAAAACAATAAAAGGTTCCAAATAAGTAAAATTTTATAATGAAAAATGCCCAATGTAAAAGAGTAGAAAACATAATTTTTCGTTTGTTAATAAAAAGAAATGTTTTATCTGAAATGTATACAATAATAACAAATAGCAAAAATATTGAAATACAAAAACAAAGGGGAACTACATTGTTTTATAAATTGATAACCTGTTATAATATTAAAATTTTCTTTTGGAAACATAAAGGGAAAGTTAGTTTAATAAATAACTATAAAAAAGATATAAAAATTAGTATACCTGAAATTTGTCTGCAAGAACAAATGCAAAATATTTTATTTTTCTCTAAGGCTGATACTCTGAATGCGAACGGTTCAATGGAAAATTAAGCTTCTGAGAAAACTCCTTGGGTTACCCGTCGTGTTTCACACAATCCAATATTCAGATTCACTACTATTGATTAAACTCTGAGGAATAGATGCAACAGACTATCTTTTAACGAGTACCTACGATGAATTCATAAATGCTGGAAAACCACATTTTTTGACAAAAAAAAAGCGAGAAACCCGCGTGAGATATATGCTTCATCATCGCTTAGCAGTCCTGCTGAATACAAGGGGAACAGATGTGTTCAATTTAGAACTAGATGAGCAGAAAAAATCTAGAGGTGTTTCTTTCAGATGCCCTGGGAAAGACTATTCTGCTGGCCATTAGAGGAAGAGATGTGGATCCGCACAAAAGCATTACCCCCTGTATTCCCTGAAAGTAATAGTCTCGGGAACAAAGAATGTATTGAATATTATCACCTGCAATTTATCTTCAAATGACGGACATCCACTTTGGGGTGTTCCCTTCCCCCGCACCGAAAAGAGAGTGACCATATGGTGTCTGGAGCAATTGAACCTGGTTTAGGACTGAACAATGTTATCTATTTTTACTTTTTATTCTGCCCAAGAATCGGAAACACGTGGACCTCCAGGTAGCAAAGGGAATTGTTCTATTCTTATCTACTAGATCCACCAATTACTTTTTACTTTCTCGTATACGAAGTATAAAAAGTGAAAGTATTGTAATCGTTAAAAAATTTGAACTCCAGATTTTGACGAATCTCCACTTTTAGACCTCCCCGAGTCCGAAAAATACAATTTTGGAATTATGTCTGTCTGTGAACACGATAACTCGAAAACTAATAGAGCTACGGGGATGAAATTTGGTATGTGGTCGTTACACATAATTTGTAGTTTCTATCAAAGTTTGGACAAAATCCGTCTAAAGTCTGTCTGTCCGCGTTCATGTGAACTATAACTCAAAAACTTAAATAGCTAGATGGTTAAAACTTGTACATAGTTTTTTCATCAGAAATGTAGGTCCGTATAAAATTTTGGGCCAAATCTTCAAAGAGTTGACCGTCTGTTGGTCTGTATAATCGCATACTTTAGAACGCCATAACTTCTTAACAAAATCACTTAGATAAATTAAATTTCATATGTAGTCTTGAAACCCTAATTGTAGATTTGTCTCCAATTTTCGTTTAAATCAGCTGAAAAAATGCGTCGAAGCGGTTTTTTCTCCATTCTACGCAAAAAAAAAAGCTGCGAAAGCTGGAGCGAGTTTTTTCCCTACCTTAGGGAATACCGCACGTTTTCCCCACCTTATGGAATACCGCACGTTTTCCGGCGCGCGGTGTATTCTGCCCCCCGCCCACGTTATTGACAGGCGAGAAAGTTTTGGGGAGGCCAATCCCTCTGGTTTAACGGATCTTTGAAGGAAATTTTCAAAACCAGAAAAAATTGCGATATATTTCTTTTTAGAAAAATTATTAATATTTTATGACTTTTTTTGCATAAAAGTTGGTTGAAAGAATTTTTTAAAAAGGATAAAAAAAATTTTAATGAATTTTGCAAAATCCGTCAGCGGCGCGGGCCTTGTGCGGTGGCACTGTTCGCACCCCCTCGGGCCGCCCCTGTGTCAGGCAATGAGTCATATGAGCGCATTTCCGGTGTTCTTTGTTAGATCACGCTCAGTAAAATGTAAACATCACCCTTCCATTCTTCACTTTCCCCCTATTTTGATGAAAATAACTACGCCCGGCGCATGCGCAGAAGCGCAGAGGGTTTCTTAAGTGTTCACATAAACTATACAAGTAATGTAAATCAAGATTATGTGATATTTTAACAAATCATCGAACCATTTGATTTCAGTCACAGTTCATTGCAATAAAAGCTAAGATTAACTTTATTTTAATTTATTTTATTACTTTTTGTTTATTGACAGATTTTTGGTGCGAGATCTTTCGCTGTCGACTATGAAAACAACACTTTTCTCAAGGAGGGGAAACCTTTCCGATACGTATCTGGTTCCATGCATTATTTTCGAGTTCCTCCTGAATTTTGGCACGACAGGATGTACAAAATGAAAATGGCAGGGCTCAATGCCATACAAACGTAAGTGGCAGGGCAGTGAGACAGCTGTATTTGAATGAAGAAGCAATACTAAAAAAGTTTCTGAAAACTTTAAAATTAAGTTGACTTTAATTCTCATGTACTTGTAAATGAATAAACACGTTGAATTCAATCTTAAGACGAGTGAGCGGAATATACAGTATTTAAAAAACAAAAACTATTTGTAGAAATTATATATGCACAGGCAATTTTGTGAATCTTTAACAAAAAACTTGTTCTCTGAATATGAGGCAAATAAATGTTTTGTTGCAAAATAACATAGATAAAATTGGAAATTTTTTGTAGTAAAATTATTTAAATTCCGTTTTAATATTAAATTTTTATTACTTTTTTATTCATAACACACAAGTGTATATACTGTTCAGCAACGGATTCCGAGACTACCACTTTTGGACGATTTTACACCGGAAATGGGTTTCAGGCAATGAATCATAACAGCGCATTTCCGGAGTTCTTTGTTAGATCATGCTCAGTAAAATGAAAACATCACCCTTCCATTCTTCACTTCCCCCTATTTTGATGAAAATAACTCCGCCCGGCGCATGCGCAAAAGCGCGGAAGGTTTCCGAATCCGTTGCTAAAGGATATTTAACACGAAATAGAGTTCTTTATGGAAGGAAAAAAAATAAGTTATCGTGTTTAAATAATTATTCACAATATTTGACCGCACGACCGTTTAAAATAGTTTTCTAATCATTCTACTTTTAGAATTTCAATTATATGTATTAAATTTTATATGGCTTCTCTACAGATACGTAGAATGGAACCACCACGAACCCGAACCAGGAGTGTATAACTTCGAAGGTAATTATGATCTGGTGAAATTTGTGAAGACTGCTCAGGATTTGGACATGCTCGTCATCTTGCGCACAGGTCCTTTCATAGACGCGGAGCGAGATATGGTGAGAAAAATTCTTAGTCAAGCTGTTAAAATTTTGATCAGTTTTTTTTTAACATGCCTGAACAGTTTGGAAGAACTGCTTGCCAACTGAACTCGAATTTAGAAAACTTTCTAAAATACGCAACTTAGCAACTGGAAATTCCGTGGAAATTATTTCTGTATATTCATCTTTCTATGCGAAGTCAAAACGAACTTAAAATTAAATACATCACGCAGTAAGCTAAGGAATCAGATAATAAGGCTGAAATAATCTTTATATAAAACGCTAACATGCGTGGCACAGAAGTCGAGCTTATTACTTATTGTCGAATGGCAACAGTTAAATGTCAACAAACCGCCGTACAAACTTTCAGTCTTATCAGTTGAACGTTTTTTCAACCTTTGCTTAGACTTTTAATGGAGCTGCAAAATATAATTAGAAATGCTCGGAAGAGGGCTCGCCGAGTCACCGAAGCCTCCATTCAGTCAGAGGAAAGGAGATCTAAAAGAAATACTGTTGACAGAAATAGGCGTCTAACAGAAAGTCTAATTGAACGCGAAAATAGGCTTAATTGTAGTTTAAGTTTCACATCACTTTTTTTTTGTCTTGCCGAATTTTCTTGAGTTGAAATCTAGAAGTTGGTACACACTCTTCAAATGCCGGTTGAAATCTAGAAGTTTGTACACACTCTTAAAATGCCGCCAGATCGCCAATGCAAAACCTTGACCTCCGCACTTAACTGGCGCCAAGTCGCCAAGGCTAATGCATGTAATACTTGCATCAGCTTTGTCGATTTGGCGGCATTTTAAGAGTGTGTACCAACTTCTAGATTTCAACTTTTTCTTGAAAAGCTGAATCGCCACCTTCGCTCAAATTCTTTCTTGACGATAGTTGATGCGCGTTGTATTTTTGGGCAGTTGAAGCGTCAGGAGCCAGAATGCGCCAACTTGGCTGAAAATGCATGGCGTGCATATAATGGAGCGCAGAAGATCTGTGCAGGATAAGCTAGTATTTATCGCACTAATCATTCAGAAGAAAAATATATTGAATTTTAACCTGCATGGGAAAAGACGTACTGCTATTTTTAAATGCAACTTTGATAGTCCACTTGCTATTTGTAAATGGACCTTGCACAGTGCTAGTAAAAAATGTTAATTTTTATCAAACTATATTACGTTGAAACGAAACGTTTCATTTTGAAAAAAAGTTAAATTATAAATTTCTAAAGGAATTCAACCATTTGAACAAAATAACACCAAGCGGAAACGTAGGTTCTGTGATTTGATTAGTGAAGATACCACAACCTAAGATAAAAATTATGCTGTCTTTTGGGTATTAATTAAATGAATTTTGTTATAAATTTATTTCCAAGACTTGTAAATTTTTTATAAGAATCATATTGATTATAACTTTTTGTTTCTCTTTTATGGCTATTTCATACTATTTTTCGGAAATACATCAAAATTACACACTTAATTGGTGATATGTATGGTGCTTCGCTTTTTGTGGTGGTCAAGGAAATCGTCAGAAGAAAATTGTATGCAGATTGATTCAGATTCAACACTCATGTAACCAATTATAATGATTTTTTTTAAAAAAATCATTTAAAATTTATTAGATTATATGTGGTCCTGACAAAACATAAATTGGATTTGAAGTTGCTTACTTAATTTATAAAATTATTTTAAATATCTGTGTTCTAATTTTTAAACTGTCTCTTTTCCAGGGTGGTCTACCTTATTGGCTTTTAAGAATCGATCCCAATATGAAAATGAGATTCTACGATCCTAGTAAGAATATAATTTCTACAAAGACTTTCCTTTTTTTCTGATATTATTCATTCCATGTGCAGAAAAAAAGAAACAGCTTTCCGAACATTAAAAGAGTTTATTGATGTAGAAGATAAATAAGTTTAGATTTTTTTTTCTTGCACCAAATCTTTTGCAATAATTTGTGACGTTATTTCATTGCGAGCGATTTATGGGCTTTTATTTATTTATGTTTTTTACAGATTTTATAAAACATATAGACCAATGGTACAGTGTATTACTTCCGAAGATTGAACCACTTTTGTACAATAATGGAGGACCAATAATTAGCATTCAGGTGATTTATTTGAAGATTTTTCGTTAAAATATTTTTAAGCACTTCAAACTTGACTTACTAAAATAAGTTTTGTTCAAGTTTTAATAAATGAAAAAAAAATGTGAATTCAAGTGTTCTTACATTAAAATTAAAACCAGAGCTGAGTGTAGCAACAGAACTTGTCCCAAAAATATAATGTTGTTAGTTAACAATCATATTGTAAGAAAAAATGAAAATAAGTATTTATTAAGAATTGCCGTTCTAGAATGTCGTTTTTTTTTTCTTTCTTTTTATTAAACTCGAAATTTAGGTTCAAGTCTAACGAATAGATTGGCTATTAACTATTTTAGATGTTATAAAATGTAGTTAAATTATATTGCAGAGTGTTTTTGAATGCCATTGGGAGATTTAAAAGCGCTTTTACTTCATTTCTGTACACACATGACAAAATAATTTTACAATTAGTAAAAAATAAAATCAAAACTTTGTCAAGACGTGCATAACTATTTCTAAAAAGGCAAGGGAAATGCAAAAAGAATTGAAAATAAAGTTGCGGATTTTATTTTTGTGCATTATCTTATTCTGAAGAAAATTGTACCATTTAACATTCGTTTTAATTCTAGTCGCTTAAAAAATTTAACTGACCAAGCGAAGAGAGGTCACCGTTCAAACTCGACCGTTCAGCATTTCGCATGTCTGTAAATTTGTTTGTAACGCGGCCATAACCAAACGCATTATTCAATATTTTTCGAATGTGGCTTAAAGGTTCCTTCAGGTGATAAAAAAAGACGTATATGTTAGAATTTTCTATTTTTGATTCCGTTTCAAGATTGTGGCGGTTTTAATAATTTCAATGTGTTGGCGATTCATTGGCGAGTTTGGCGCCATTAAAACATTTGAATCATTTTGGTAAACGCATTTTGGTATTTTGGTAAAGTCATTTAATTGTAATTTTGTTAATACTAATAAAAGCAGACATTTAACTGTAATTTTGTTAGCACCGATGAAAGCAAAGATTTGTGTAAATAATTCGCATTGAAAAAAAGAGAGATAAGATCATAGTTCCATGTGAGAGTTGGTTTTTCTTGTTTAGTTACATCTAATATTTTTTTTCTCGAAAATATATGTTTTCAACGATTCTAGGCAAACGGTTCATGTTATAAAAATTTGAAGACCACCTCCACTCTTGGGCATAAAATTCTTTACAACTTTTTTCAGAACACTTTTGATATATCTTTATTAATAAGTTAATGAATTTGTTTGGTAAATACGGCGAGTAAAGTTTATACATAATATAGGTGTGCAATATTGTACAATGATTGGTTTAACCTTTTAAATATACAGGGTGACAATTATTGAGCTATATGAAATAAAAAGTAAAATTTTCAAAAACTAATGAGTTCAAAAATTTTATTAAAATTTTAAAACTAACTACAGATATTCGGATTTGGTTTATGACATGTTCGATAAACTTGCCATCAATGGCTATGACGTGGCGCAGACGAAGAACAAAATTCCTCAAAAGTCGCTGAAGTGTCGAGACATCGACACTACCAGTTCTCTCGAGCTTTTCGATCACATTTTTGATTGTTATAGCAATTGGACCGGTTGTCTTCAGCTTGTACTCGATCGCACATTTCCTTTGAGCCGCAATCGGGCTGTTATCGCTCGAATAGTAGGCCTGGACTGATCGATATACTCTCAGAAACGCTGTATTTCGACATTTTGAACGAAAAAGAACAACAGCAACAATAAGAGTGCGCATGCTAAAAAAAATCCCATCATGCCCTGCATTCAACCGCCAAGTTTTAACAATCTCGCCAACGGTTCAACAGTTATCAAGGTTTTTTTTTTCCATATAGCTCAATAATTGTCACCCTGTACCTTGTAAGATAGTGTATATATGGGGACAAAGAAGTTACTTCCTCCGGAGACATATTACGATGTCTGGTATCTCTGGAAACAGTTATTGTCTTGAAAATGAATGAAAACATTAGATAAATCTTTAAAGACTGCGATGAAGAACAGTTCTTAGATCTTTTCTCAGGGGGTGGGTTGGCGCGAGGTCCTCTGTTCACACAACTACTAGTCACTATAGTGCCCAAACATAAAATATATTTGTATCCATTTTATCTTACTTATTTTGTTTTTAATTCCATTTTTTGCCGTTTCTATTAGATCGAAAACGAGTACGCTTTTTGTGGATGCGATCAATACAAAGCTCACCTGCGAGACCTATTTAATAAGCTGTTGAAAAAGAATGTTGTTCTCTTCACAACAGATCAGCCTTTTCCTAACAATCTGGCTTGCGGTAAAACATACGACGTACTCGCTACAACTGATTTTGGAGCAGGTATTTACTTTTCAATTATTGTGAGTGTTCTTTTTAAAAATTTATCAAGTAACACCATTAGGTACGCGTATTGCATGTTCAGAGTCACTGACTTGGCATCTGACTGCACCGTTGGCAAATAGTTTCCTTACGATACAAGTGAATCGTATAAAATGAAACGCATTTCATGACGAAGGTAACGAACATAAAATGAAATATATTTCATGATTACGTGGAAAAAACTTACGAAGTCGTAATTATGCGAATTCATAGGATATATTTACATAAATGAAGTTGAGGAATTTAAATCACAAGGGTTAGTTATATCCTATCACAAACGAGGTTTCTGCGAGGTTTATTTTTCATCACTTTTTATGATGATGTAGTTATAAAGCTGTCAGTTCTATCAAAGATCACGATAAATTCAAAATATTCAGTTAAGTCGAGATTTACTGAAGTTTCAGCGTTTAGCCACTAGTAGGAGGCTTAAGTTGCCTGTACAATGTTAAAGCCTATTTAAAAACAAAGCTACTAAAACTCATTATTTTCCATAGCCGTGTACATATGAAGTTGTATTATTGGATTCTGTAGGCAAAACCCACTCATATCGACATTAAGGGGAAAACTATCCAGTGTATAATTACTGCTAGTCAAATAGTCCTGAATATGAACCGAAAGGATTTAAAAGTAGTTAATTTATTTGAAAGGAATTTATCGTTAAGCAACAACAATCGATATTCTCTGTCATTAAACAAAGATTGTTTCCTTCTATGGAGAATTACAGAGAACAGAAATGCCCATTATGTCATTCAATGATGATTCGTTTCGTCTGTCAACTTGAGTGACCTATGACTATTGTACGATTTCATAAGCTTAGTTTCATAAAGAGTCATAAACATGCATTTGACACAATAGTAAAACAATCTTTTTCATTTTTTCTTTCTCTTGAAGTATAGAAAGAGAAAGTATTGTAATCGTCAAAAGATTCGACGATTACAATAAATGATGAGGCGTTTAGTGTTGCCTGTTTGTCGGTTCGAGTGTATCTGAACGAGATAAATGAAAAACACAACAAACTAATGAAATTTGGTGTGTGGTCTTGACACCAGATTTGTAAATCTATATAAAATTTTGGACCGAATCGGTTATCGGAAAGAGATTTAAAATACTTTTTCGATTCTCTTCATTTTACTGCGAAGCTAAATACGAAATGCGACGTATTGTGCAAATATATGAGAAAGTCAAAGAGAAAATACTGTTACAAACATGGAAAGTTGCTTCCCAGCAATG
Source organism: Araneus ventricosus (assembly GCA_013235015.1). Lineage (NCBI taxonomy): Eukaryota > Metazoa > Arthropoda > Arachnida > Araneae > Araneidae > Araneus > Araneus ventricosus. Next base: position 61,483 of record BGPR01004881.1, read on the forward strand.
TCAGCCTTATGGTTGGGAAGAGAGTTTTACAGGGATAAATATGGGATGACTAGCAGCAGCCACGTCTGGTTCCCTGACCTTGGCGACCATCTTGGCGACAAATTGGGCGACTTTGGCGACTAAATATGGGATCTCAAAGGTGCTCGATTCTTCTCGATATCTCTATTAGGAGAGAAGATACGCTTGAATGTACTAAATAATTCCATGTCACGTCACGGCCTGCCGGGGGAGACTATATAAGGAGAGCGCTTGGATGACGGAGGAATTTTGATCGACTAGGATCGCCTTAGAGCGTGGACGTCTTTGGAGTTCTATCCGCTGTGCGAGCTAGTAAGCTGTTAGACGCCGAGCGGTAGGAGTGTTGATCCATTGGGAAGTAGTGTTGATCCATTGGGAACGACTTTAGAGTTTCGTCTGCAGTGCGAGCTAGGAAGCTGGTGAGCTGAGAGCTATTGAAAGTGCTGTTATTGTCGTTATTAGTTATTTGCTGACTGTTTGTGTTGCTAAATATCAAAGTGCTGAACTGTTATTACCTGTGAATTGTTGTCTGTTTACATTGCTAATATGTGCAAGAACTATTGCTTCCTGTACCTGTGCTACGTGTTTTCCTGCATATTTTTGAATAAACCTTCATTCTCTATTATCCCGCGTGTCGGACTGTTTAAACCATACACCCACAGAAAGACTTTTGTAACAATACTTTCACTGGTTTCAAATCCAAATGCTTATAGTATTAAAACTATTATGGTTACTCAGAAAACAATGTCTCTAAATAGTTATCAATATTTTCTGAGTCATAATTCAAAATAATTTTTTAATTTGTTACAGGAGCTAACGTTACACTGAATTTCGGTCGGTTACGCTACACACAAGCTGATGGACCACTCGTGAATTCCGAATATTACCCTGGCTTTTTGGACCATTGGGGGCATCCGCATTCAACCAAAACAACTGAAAATGTAGTGAAAACTCTGAATGAAATGCTGATGGCCAATGTATCAGTAAATTTGTAAGAATATTTTCTTCTCATATACAATTTCTCTTTTTATGCTTTAAAGAGAAAAAAATTAGAAGACACGTGTAATATTTAAATGATAGTCGCCAGTGTCTTAGTGAATTTGTTGTGAATGAAGAAATAAAAGCCAAATGTTATAAAGAAACTAATTCATTTCTTCTTATGTTATTTTGCACTGGATATCGTAATGTATTAGGATATTCACTTGCAGTTTCTTCAATTGTAGTTTTCCCCGATATACTTTATTTCGTTCAGCTGGAATTATTGGAACTTATCTGTTCAGTATAGCTGAAACCCGTCTCTTCTTACATTCTTCATTAAGTTTACCAAGTATTTATTGCGAAGGTATTTTAACTGTGTGTTCTGAACCATGGTCCACAATAAACTATCATCTGGAAAAATTAAGTAACGTAGATAAATTTCAATCAAATTTACAACTGCGTTATACTGGAAAATCACTGAATCAGGAGCTCCAAAATTCGTCACAGGAGAGTGAAAATGTGCGCCTCGGAGATATTGTTTAAAATTTTAATTAGAATTTAAATTAATTAAGCAAAATTTTGGCGTTTTTAAGATATAATATTGTCAAATGTTACTGCAGGGACGATACAATTAAATTTAGTTTCGTTGTAAAAACTGTAAAAGGCACAGTGCTTCTGGAGCTCTGTTCAAACAAGATTGTCCCAAGAAGAATTATTAGTTTTTTACAAAATAAAAATAATATTAGATTGTTCATTGTAAATTTAAGTAACCGTTCGAAATAAAACAAATTAATATATAAATTTATAATTGAAAAAATTGGGGAGGGGGCGGTGCAGTTCCATAACGCCTATACACGAGCCGACTCCATTTATGATAAACCGCAAAAGATGACACAAAACGTACTTTTCACACAGCAATAAGACAGATTACATTATACAACACTTTGTTCTGGAACATCAATTAATCGGTGAGATATGGATTCTCTCGGACAGCCGAAGTGTTGTCCAATATCTTGATAATTGGAGAGATGTTAGTGACCGAAGGGGAATGGATATCTTTAACAAACTCAAGACCCTGTGCAATTCTTGTGTTCTCCATCTACAATGGATACCATCACATGTAAATTAAAAATATAACGATATTGCTGATAGTCTTGCTAAAGAAGGTACTACCATGCCTCAGGCCTATGTAGAACCCTTAACCTACCTTGAGTTATACTCAAGAAGAAAGGCCTTTGTTAACATTTCTTGGAGGCATCCACCAGCTCATTAGTGGTATCGTAGTGAAGGCCCTGGTGCTACTATACATTTTAAGGTATCCGAACACGTTGAAAAGTCGATTTTTGGCCAAAATCCCCATTTTTTATTTTGATGTTTTGGATAGTTCATTCATTTACCTTTCTAAAACATATTTACTTTTGTCAGTGCGTTAATTATAAGATGAGATATTAATTGTTTTATAACAAACCGAAAACCGGAACTGGGCGTTTAATTAACCGTAAGTTGTCATTTAAGGGACAGAAACCTGCCAAAAATTCTTTTAAACTGAATTTTTTCAAGTTAATATGATGTTAGTATATTTTTAGGATTTTTTTTAAAGTTTAGATACTTAATTTAAGCGTGTGCAAAACTAAAATTTGATTTTTCTCAAAACTAGATTTTATGCATAATTTTTACACTTCAAACATGATAACTCAAGATATTATCATTCGATTGTTCTGAAATTTTGTGAACAATTACTTCAAATGTTTCTCTAGTAAATGTACTAGAATTATGTATATTGTAACAATATTTTTTTAAATTATTGTCTTTTATTTGAAAAATGACATAAAAAATTTGCTGAAAATCTTATAATGATTGTTCGATTATCTCTAAAATTTTTATTTATCCAAAGAATGTTAAGATTCTAGTACAAGCACTAGTCCATAGTATGTAGTTTATTTTAGTATTAGTTTTATTTGAATTATTACAAAAGTTTGACCTCTAGCATGTTTAAAATTTTTGAAAATTTTCGCTTAAAAATAGCACACATTTAGGTTTTTTTGAAAATTCATAATAATTTATACTCAAAACTAATACTCTATTATGAATCTTTATAAAGTTCAAATCTAAAAAGCATACTATGGCGTTTCTATAAAACATTTTTTTAAAAAATTGCTCCGAACGTGTTCGGATACCTTACGGGGGATAGGAAAGACCAAACAGCTTTGGCTCGCTTATCTTCCGGTCACTTAAAAACCCTCAGATTCTCTCGTGGTGATAAGACGTTCAATATCTGCACAAAGTGAAACATGATTGAGGCCACTCCTCAGCATCTATTCGACTGTGTTGCCTTGGTGTATGATGACCTGCTTAAGCGACCGGATTTCGTGTTGGAGGTGATGAAGGCGAACGACCTCATGGATCTGATCTGATTCAGATCAGAAGGATTGGAAAGAAAAAGAAGACATTATACAACTAAGACAACAGCATACAACAAAATACAAACGAAACTAAGAACCACATACAATAAAAATACGTCTATTCTTGATAAAATTGAAGATTCAACAAGTTTTTGTTATTCATCATAACAGCAAGTGGGATAAAATTTTAATTCTGACGCGATTATTTCTTTATTCGACTTGAAATCAAAATCTTCACAATTGTTATACTTTTTTTTACTCGATCGATACATGCACCCAGAATTAATATGATTTATTAAAAAGTTATTAGAATTATTTTACCTATGAATAGAAAAACGAATGTACTAATTGTCTGATATTATTTTTCAGCTATATGTTTCATGGTGGAACTTCTTTTGGATTCACTGCTGGTAACTATCAAATTTCGTACATTTGAAAATGATTAAATTCTATTACAACTAATTTCAAAGTTTGAAATCTTGATTAAGCAGACTTCAAACTCTGTCAAATCGTCTGAACGATTCACTGCTAGGTTGTTGTCGGCTAAGGATGATAGGCTATCTTTAAATAAAAATTAATGTTGTAGGGAAAAACAATAATAGAAGTAAAAGAAGAAAAATACTACACACAAAACACAGAGGAACGCAATATACACTATAGGGGATATCAGACACTTTGGCAGCAAACTCAGAGGATTGTTAAAAGACCGTAAGAGGACCAAAAAATGCAATAGAACAAGGCGTTGCAAACGATATTTGATCGCTGAAATTCACGAAACAAGCATGCAGATTCTGACGTCTAATTTTACATAAATCTATAGAATCCACGAATGTGTCCTGAGATCAAATGGTGTCCTGTATACATTGCCTCCCAACAAACCTTTCAGTGACCGGTCTGGTCACGGGTACGGGGATAAGAGACGGCGTTCTGTTCTGTATGCATTGCCTGCGACACCAAGTTCCATTACAATTTTAGTTCCTTTTGATGTCCAGCAACAATCACCTGAGTTTGT